>LUCH01005111.1:0-42036 GCA_013368495.1 Paragonimus heterotremus | reverse complement strand
GGAATCTTGAACGTCTGATAGTTGGATTTCACTTGTGTTACTCTGTTCGTTAATAGTTTCCATATACTTAGAATACTTAGAAATGTGTAACCGACCAAGGAGGCATACAAGTATGACTGACTTTTCGTAGCAACTACAAATAGCTCTCTCCCTTACGCGTTCGTACGAATCCACCGGAAAGATGCAGAATTAAATGTGGGATCGGTGGACCTTAACTAGTGCAGTTGGACTATGACCACTGCTATGGGAAGGCTATAATCTGGCCAGAAATTTGCATTTCACACACCGTCAGAACCAACGGAATCTACTACCTCGGTGGCTCATGCAAACTGCCTCAATTTTGCCACAAGTTTACTGATCACATTTTGCACATGCCTTAGTTTTTTTGTTGACTCTAGCTGAAATGGAGCTGATGAGGGGAAACTTAACCTCTCTTGATGTATGTGTTGAATTTTATTAACTATTTGTAACCTCGACTTAATTTGACTCTCATGTTTTTAAGTACTGAAGACCGTGCTTGACGCACAGTTTCTGGAATCAGCTAGTGAGCAACAGAAGTGTCTCCTTCCTCTGCTCGCGGCTTGATTTCGTTTCCTAAGCAAATAACACGTTCTTCGTCTAGCATCACAGATTTTAAGAAGCATCAGAACCGTTCAGAACACATTCTGTCCTACATGAAATAACAACATGACATAATGATGCCAATTTCACAAGTATACACGGTGGATTCAATGTCAAAATAAAGCTTAAGTCACGTTCAGTAGAAATTGACAGCATTTCAACACCAATATCGTTACTGGCCAACAAGTACGAACGCAATTGCATGTAAAAATCTGTCTGAAAGCCTGTTAAAAGACGTTTTTGTTTCTTCCAATGTTACCTAAACGTCAAACATACAAAGTACAAAGCTGACAAGGCAAAGATAGTTTGATTTGTCAGGAGACGTACGTGCTTGTTTGTAGAGCGCTGAAGTCCATAAATTTGAACTGTTGACCTGAATGATGAACTGATCAGCATACGTGACTCTAATTACTACCGTTCTGCATCTAGTTCTAGCACGGGTGAACAGTCTTGATATTGTGGAGAAGTGAAGGATATCAATCAGATCCTCATCAGTCATTTTAGCCTCAAACAAATCAGCAATGCTTCAGTAGAATTTCAGACAGTCAAAACATGTTTTAAGCTGGTCACCATAGTTGATTCCGCAACGAGTACCTCCAACAATAGGGTTACACAATGACCATCTGTTGTTTTGGTGAGCCTTGATTGATTTAACGAGGATGACGTAATCAGCGTCCTGTTATGTCTTTAGTTGTCCATATCCGGTTCACTTGTGTTTGTTTCACCACATACATGTCATAATCCTTCTGTTAGTTGCAGACCCATTTGTCGCATCCACAGCACGGGTTTTTAGCCATATTTCACCAGACACGTCTATCCGGAAGCAACCAGGGTGAACGTTGCATTGGATTAAACAATGCAGCTGACGTCGCCACAGCGGGACGTTCACCAATTAACTTGGTTCAGCTTCCTAATTACTCCTGGCTGGGTTGTTTCACGAATCACCCAACCCTAAACATAACACTGCAAAACTGAAAGAAGCAAATGAACGCGTGTTGATTGACCCAGTCTCGCAGTCTCTGGGACTATCACGATGCACGCAACCAGGCCCATGTGAGCTGCGCCTGACACACAGACATAAAACTTTCTGATGGATCAATGGGCTGCACAATTATCGCGCACTGCAATACTCCGACCTTGGTGTCATTCCATATGAGACGAAGGATACACGCAATCTCAGACAAAGTTGTTCAGTCTAAATTCAAATGGATATAATGAAGAATTTGTCCTATGCCCTGTGTGTGTGTGGGCCATTTGGATTCCTGTTGATGTCAATCTCTCGGAAAGTTGTGATCCATGACCGCCTGTTGAGCGAAACCTGTTGGCCTAATTCATAGCAGATATGTAGGACGATGTCAATCAGCATTTGATAGACGACTGTTTGTCTCAGCATCAGAATGGGTCCTCTGATGGAACACATACGCACACGCGATTATACACGTTGGTCGGGGATGTGGGATGTACTGATCCACCTGTCTGTTGTGTAACAATGTGGTGAGAAGCAGAAACATACAGTTGGTGTTTAAAACATTGTGATACTGTTGCGGCTATTCGCGCACAACATCATTCCCCTACAACCTGTCCCAAGCCATTTTCAGTGACCCATCGTAATCTCTAACATGTGCCAGCAACTTGCGTTGCAGGGCAAAATGAATGCTTTTTGTCTTATCCCTCCACAGCTGTTCGTTTTACTGTACCAGAAACCCGGCCAGCAGCATTACAAGTCACCAATGGTAGAGGGTTATGACCGTTATACAGGAGATAGGTTCGTATGACCGATCACAAGAAAATGCAGTATCTGAAAGGTAGAATGTTATCTAAGGTGCATTACGCTAGCAAGTTTTAGTTGGTCATGCTGATCAATGGTAGAGACTGAATGACCAAGCATGTAGATTTACTATGGGCTGTGAATCGTCAACAGCAGATATGCCTTCAACTAGGTCGTAACCAATTAAACTGTTAACTGGTAGACTTGTTTAGACAATCTGTTTTATGTACCAGTATGTTGGCTAAAAGCATCAGTACACGACTTCGAGAGTTTGTAGCGGTATACAAAGAAATGAGGCACACAAAAATGATGTCGTTGTACTGAGTCGTTAATTATTTGGTTCAGTTGAACTTATAAACATCTGACTGCAGATCTAGTGAGATATAAAGGTGAAACCATTGTAGTACAAAGAATTTTCTGGTGGTGTAAAGTTTTTTGGTCACTATTGTCAGTACAGTACAATCCCGTAAGTTTCCCGTTAACTCAGTAGGGATGGTTGTACATAAGCGAAACCAGGACTGGGCAAACGGTAGTTCTATAGGTGTTGTTTCCTTTTATTTACACAGCTCGGCTCTACAATACGGACTCTCCAAACCGTAGTACAGAATGCTAGGGCATACGAAGGATGCAAGAAACACGCTTCTTCTTACTATTCAAAAACAGCATTGCTTCGATTTTTAACTTGGATCCTTTCATGGAGCATCTCACCCTTTTTCCTTGTAGAATCCAACTCAGCCGACCAGCCACTTGGACAAAGACAATCACAGTACCTTCCTTGAAAGTCACGTCGTGCTTTTTTACTAACTTTAAACCTTGAACCTGTGGCAGATTTTACAATCAAACAGTATAGATGCTTATTGAGCTCAAGGGTGAAGACGACGTAATCGGCTGACATCACAGAAATCATTAAGCCGTTGAGTGATACTTTCGAAAGGGGCTGACCGGAAAATCAATGGGATTGTGACAGCCACGATTAGTTGTGGGTGATGTTTAATTTACTTGGATAGCAAAACCTCTCGTTACTAATTCGTAATCACAAAATAATAGGAAACTTCGGAAACGCAACTTCACTCTGGTACGTGTACACAATCTACGTTTTTTCGTGGATCCTTTTGAGGTGCTACCTGTATATATGAACGCATGACATATATACATGAACAGATACTTAATCGAGTGAGACCAGTGATACTGTTCAGCTTCCTGGTGTATTCCAGCAGCCAGGATATTTTTGTCAGCAGCTATCGGCAGCAATCACAACTCTGCTTGATGCTTACCTATGATGTCCGAATAATTTTGTCAGAACACCTAACTGACCGTAACAAAACTATACAGACAATGGGGGTAACATATTTTTGGAGAGAACCGGTGATACGTATATCATCCATATCATCAGTAAGCTTAAATGAATCGCGTGGACATACTTTTGGTAAGCGGCCCACAGATAGCAGAACTACAGTGTTCCATATTTTTCCGTAACATTCTTCACTTCTATCAGACAACTGAAACCACAGGCATTCCAGTGTAGTTATCAAGACAGTAGTCTGCAATGGTTCATAAACGTGTGGTGGAGAATAGAAGTACACGCAGGTGGTTACATGAAGTGAATTCTAAGGGAAACTGGACGTCTTCTCGTTATGTACCACGTGCGTATTGCTGTACTCCACTGTTGAAAATAGCAGTTCCACGTGTTTGTGGGAAACGGATGACAACAAATAATCCCGCAATGAATAATTATCACCAGCCGAATTTTTAACTATCATTTATGCAGTAAAAACCCGTCAAAATTGTTGAAATTGTTTCGAAACATCCGATTAACCCAGATTGTTTTTGGCTCCAATGACCATCAAAGCGTCCCACTGACGGATCAGAGACATATGAGGGTCTGCTGACCCACTCTCCACTGGCCGTTAAGAGAGAGTACCCCATGCAGCCACAGCCACCTCGACTCAGTTTTTATCCTACCCCATTATATAACTAGTACATATATTTTACTAATCGATCTCCTATCGGTTTGTGTCCACTGTGAGGAAGTCACATGCTGTTTTGAGTGGAAGTGGCCTGATTGTCATTGTTAACACTTTGTAGCTCAAACGAACTGTACTAGGTGTCTCCATAGTCCTGTCGTAGCTACTTGTACATGACCTCGAACACAATGTTTGCAATAAACCTCCAAAATTCATATTCCTGCATTCTGATAAATATGAATTTTTGATAGTGAACAAAAATAAGTCACTTCAGAGAGCATAGTGAGGAAATAGCTGGAAAATTTAGTGTCCTTATGGGTTGTCGCTAGGTGTGGTTCAATGATTTTTAGGCATACCTATTTGATCGACCATGGTAGCTATGCCTGACTACCCGACAGTCATCGAGTGGACATGGAAATAAATGGGACCTTTTACAACAAACCTGTCTTAAGTGGTGCCAATCAATGGATTGCATGTAAAACACTTCTGTATTTTGCGAACCTATTGATGTCCATCAGTCGGAATGTTCGCCGATGTCTAGCCTACCTTGTTAGCTGATAAGACAAAATGTGATTTAAAAAGAACCTAACGAATAGTGCCCCGCTTTCCGGTTGCGCTGGAGTTTGATTCACTATGCTGTCCTCTCCATCTCTTCCCCACTCATCACACCAACACCATTAGCTTTGCGATACTGGCTTTGTTTTCCCCGATGATGTCGGAATGCTGGCCCCTTAATTCTGCAAGCTATACGCAACAGGTGATTGTTAACTCGGGTTGGCGATTCTCCAGGGAGCGTACCTGGCAAGAAGGGCAGTCATCTTGTGGCTGTGTTGTCTGGTCTGCCCGTTAAACCTCACGCACACGCGCACGCATTGGATACTGTGCGTTTTGACGGTATAACCACTTCAACTCACGCTACCTAAAATGGGCAACACAATTTGTCATATCACTAGAACGACTACCAGTGATTATCGTCCAGTAACGTAGGGTAAGGAAAGACGCAGCTGTGGTTGATGGGATCAGCATCACCGACGCTATGCCACGAAATGTAGGTAACCCCTTAAATACGACAATGACTGGCGTGGTCGATGGAATTCGACGTACAGCACTGTAGCCACGTTGTGTTACACTAACATTTGGGACTTTGCGAGAGAACGAACAAAATGATAAGACGAATAGAACAGCTTTTGGAATATGTAGTCATTAGCATGCTTTGAACCACTGTGTCATAATTACTCAGGGTTCGCGGGTGGACATTGAAAAAGTCCAGTGCCTACGAATTACTCTTCATCAGAGTTGGGTCAGCTAGATGTTAACATATGAGAAGGAAAACATCTTTTTAGCGCAGATTCATGTCTGTCTTTTTATCTTATTTTTTTCAGTCACGCACAATGCCCGGCATACATTGTTTAATCAGGTAAAACCGCGTTAAGACTCACAAGCTTGTTTAAACCAAGAAATCGAAGATTCGCAGGTATTTAGTAAGTGTCACTCAAGTCACTGACACGGAACCACAAGTAAACCGAGGTTAATATGTCGGAAGTGGGCAACAAAACCTGTAACAACCCGACTTGAGTCAGTGTCAGCTCAACGGTGCAAGCTAGCTGCTTTCATTTTAAACAACCAGTGAATTTCAACTATAATGTTATCAGGAGTGTAGCTAAACGGTTGTGTTTTTGCTAGGCCGAGTCCAACAAACTAAACATTCCATAACCACAAACTCTGTCCGATCCTGAGTTTCCAGAAACGGACGTTTCCAACCCCTGGAGGCAACGTGAGAAAATACCAGGAAGGATGGAATTGGGGGAAAAGACGGCGATACAGGGCGCTTCAAGTTTCTTGACTTGACGTTATGATATTGATTCTGAATGAATTTCTGTCCGCTTTTAATGAGCTAAGTTGGTTACATCAAACTAGGCCATTGCACTGTCTTTTAAAGGCAAATCCAGCCTTATAGCGGATTACAAAAAATAACTTTTAAATGTCGTTGTTATAATTTCATTGCTTACCCAATACGCTGGAAGTGAAAAGACAACCCGGAGTTGGAGGAAATCGAACAGACATAAACTGAAACAGGGTAGGAGCCACTGGGATACCCTTCAGGTAATAATCACAAGGCTGAACTTTACTGGGTATAATATGCTTTACGGCTGAACCGCGTCTGAACAAACTTGCCACTCTCCACAAGGTGTAGTAACATTTGTTATTAAAACCACAAACCTTTCACATACTTGATGAGTCTCATGGGGCATACTCTTCTGAACGGAGTGAACTGTGATCAAATAAATATTTTAAGAATGTCTCATAATATAACAAAGCAGTTCGTAATGTGTCAGGTTGTTTTTCGAAATCGTCAGACTTACCAATCCACGGTTGCAGATGACCTGGCAATGGATCTCAAGTTTAGTTTGGATGACGAAGGAACCGCATGAAAACATGCAGTAACCCATTGAATGATCCATGCTAACGTGAGCAGTTTCTTGTAATTTTTACGACAAAGGATCCTAGATTGACAAATGTATGACAGTAGCTGTTAACAGAGAGTAAAACTTTGGGCGTCCGACTTTTAGGAATGTCATTTGAACCAATGTACCTCAATACAACTTCATTGCCAGTTATTTCATGTTGGCCAACGAGAAACCAAAGAGTTACCTATAGTGGCATACATGTGGATTTGAAAATAGCATAATAAAACATTGCAACTAGTGGACGATAATCAGGCACAATTCCTGAAGTAGGTGTATGAAACGTGATCATCTGTGAAGCCCGTGTTTATCGTTTGGAATTTCGGTTAGCCAGTTTGTTTCTGACTATGTTTTGAGTATACTGATAGTACTCAACCTATATCCAGTCTAATAAGTCACCTAGACTATGGCAACACTCGCCTGGTTGTGAGATATCTACAGACCACCTACTTCAGATCAATACCAGAGCACCACTGTCATAAGTCCAGTACTCCATGGTCTGCTTTTGATCGACGTAGCCAGATAAGACACAGTAATTTTCTTACAATGGGTAGTTTGGCTTCCAGTAGACACATATCAGCGTCATCCGACCTTTCTCGGTCCACCAAATCCTTACATACGTATTTCCGTTAAATGTCCTCCTCTGATTACGTATATGTAGTGAAATTTATGTCTTTTCTTCGGACTATTTCTCATTTCATATGCACAGAAATTCGCGTAATCAGTCGGTTGGTTAATTTGTACACTACATCAAACGCGTCCAGAATGGCAGAAACGGAATCGTCTCCAGTGTTGTTAATGTAAAGATCATCGGATAGTCAGATCACGAAACACAACTTAACCGGACCAAAAGCAATGTACTATTAGATGATACAACAGTAAAGTGTTTCATTGCCCATGTTCTGTTTATAGGCTAGAATATTACCATACTTAACCGCAAACTACGGCAAATTACTTATCTGCCTTGTTAACTCGTATGGTAAGCCGACTAAACGAAATAGCAATTAGTGTAAAACAGCAATAATTTGTACGTCTGATGACCATTAGATAGTCTCAGATCATGTGGATTCAGTTTGAGTGATAACAACCTCAGCCCACCGCGATCATTATAGTCCAGGAAGGCTTTAGTTATTCTTTGCTACACACTTCACAACATTAAATCATTTTTTAATAAAACAGAAATATGATAAATCAGTACACAACAGATTTGTTATGCTTCACAGAACAAGACACATCGCCAGCCATTACAGCCAGACTAATCAAAAACATTTTCTGCTGAACATATGGTTTGATTATTCTTCTGGCTGTTGCTCAGTAACTTTCTGAAGAATAAATTACTGTCCTTTTGTTCTGAAACTTAACTGACCCGTTGTCACTAAGAATACTTTCAAATTATTTGTAACCTTAAATTGAGTGTCAAAGGTTCTTTTCGTAAATTACAGATGTCAGCAGTATTTTTCAGTCACTGTTTGAATAAAAGGTTTCTCAGCGACTCATTGCGTGAGTCCGCATTCAAACTCTTCTATCAGTGTTCCGTTCAATCAAATTCAATCTCTGTCTGAGGGCTGCAGTTTTGCGATGAAACTGCTTTTGCATATTGGAAGATCGGATTCATTTAGATTGCGCGTCACTAACAACTTATTGCAGACTTCACATTCGAACGGACTTCCTAGCTAGTCCCAATCGTAAAAAAACGTTAGAGTCGTGCTTTACTAGTAGCGCTTAGATTTGCTACACCATAGCTTGAACCCCAGTTATGTTCTGACTAAACAACCGTGTTGACATTTATATCTCTGTCGTTGCATTAAGCACTCTGTAGGGACATATCTGGCATACTCATTGGAAACACCGTCTAAGAGTACTGTACATTCGGCAAAGAAGTTCCTTTCTGCAATTTATTAACAACAGGCCGCAGAGCACACATGACGGTTTAAGAAATTTCGAAACCGTCTCAAGCACGAGCTCCTGCAGGGTCGCGACACTTTTGTGTAAAACAGAAGACGTACGAACCCCCGTAGTTGTTACCAAACAGTTGGTGGAACGATCAAATAATTAATCACTATGAGTAAGATCCAGCTACGCGTACACTTTTGGTCAGTCTACCAAACATGGCAGTTGCTTATCGAGCCCAAAACCGTCAACTTCTCCAGCTGAATGGAATTTTCACTACTGACGCTTTTCTCACGGACTTCCACTTCATCCACCCTGTTTGCTGAATCGCCCAGCCAGGAGACAGCGGCCTGCATATTAGCCAAAACAATGTTTAGTGCGGGTAGCGCACAGGGCCTGACAGCATGAACAGGTCCGGATGTGCACTGTTGCAACAACACTGCTATCCAGTTTGTTCATCCGATGGGACGAGTATGGTAAGGATTTCACCGAGCAAACTTTGTGTTGCACACCCAAGCACCTTTGCAGTGAAATTACCTGCGTGGAGCGCTCGAACTCGTAACGTGATAAATTATCCCGTCTAATTAGAGTAGCAGAACACTGTCGTTTGCAGTTGAGATCAAATAAGCAATATGTATCTGGTTGATGGTCACCAGTAGCTATACTAGAGACCAATGAAATACAACAGATTCCAAAGATGGTTTATAGAGGTGGGATATGCAATACTCGACGATTGTGGTTACATGGTGAGGACTGTTGTCATTCTTCAAACCAATATCACGGAGCAATCGTACAATTAACGTTTTATTTACTCACTGAATAGTTTATCACACTCAGGAAAGAATACAGATCCTGGGGCGATGGATACTGCCTGCTCTATGTTCTGAATTCACTCGGGTTTATCGTGCTTGCCAGTCTGTTTTTGGACAAGTGCGTCCCCCTCCAGGACACACGCAAGAGAAATGGCCCCTGTTAAGTGATTTTTGCCAGACCAACCGACCCGCCTGTGAGTAAAAATACAGTGCTTTCGATAGCAACGGTTAACAACAAAACTTTACAGGACTGAGTATTCACACATTCACGGTACCTATCGAAAATTCGGGTGGAAATATCGAACCAGTTGGATCATGGAAGCACTACACCAAAGAACTTAAGCGTTTACTTAATATCAGCCGGATCACTCACGATCGGCTGAGAGTGAATACTCTTTTGAACATCTTCGGCTTGTAAACTCGTGGTGTGTAGCGCAGTTTAATTACACTGGATGTTCTGAGCATCAAAACGGCTAATGAAGTTGTCCCAGCATTTTCTCATAATAATAATTAAAAGCCTTCTGTTATAGTCTAATGGTCTACGTTGGAATGACTGATTTTTTGCCGTAAGTGGGTTAGAATGTTCGTTCAATATGTGCTGACGATTTGCCGCAGGACGTTGAAATTATTCACACAAGGTGCATCTTGTTCTTCACGACACATTTGTGATATTACTAAGACAATCATTCCGATCAGAATATCTAAAAAGATTGAAATCTGCCTCGGATTTTCATCTTGATTATGACTGTATTTACATATTTCTTAAACTTCCTCAAACTCTGTGATTGTAGACTGTCTCAGCACCTTCCGGATCCAACTGTTTTCGCGAGTGCAAATATTGTTCCTCTCTGACCATTCTGTGAGGACCTTGCACAGCTCCGTAATTTGATTGTTCCTTGCTCGTTTACTTGGACACTCAGTGGACTCACATTTGAATAACGTAATACAGTTCAGTTTTTCGATCGTCGTCCGGCCGCTTACCAGACTCTTAAGATCGTTCGATTTATCAGACCGACTCAGGTGGGTATCGTTCGGTTCACAGACTACGCTTAATTCAGTGATATAGTCCGAAGCTGCTCGGCAAGATACGACAGTCTAAATTTTAAAGCTGGTGATAACATGGTAGAAACGTTTGTTGAAAATTGAAGGAGCACTGTGATTCTAGCAGTTATCGGAGTGACATACTCTGAGATCAATTGGCGGTGGATGTGACGAAAGTTCACATCCAACACTGTTGGCTGGTAGACGATGTGTTACCCTTTAATGTCACATGTGATGTTTTCACAGCCATGAAAACGAAACACTGGGACGCTACCCTTCTAGGGAATTCGTATCCGAGTTCCATACTGAAAAGGTTAATGGTTTAAGACAAAATTATCAAGTTTCAGGTTTCTGGTTCATTTGATTTCACTGTGGTCAATAGCATAATCACCTAAACAACTGCAATCATGCACAAAAGAGCTGCCACCAGTATAAGAAGCTTGGTCATCGAACAAAGATGAATCGCTCCAGATCAATCATAGCAAGTTTCATGGTTGTGGAAAATTGTTTTACCGTCATAGAAACACAAGATTATATATTGTACACATTTACACACCAAGCAAAGCTTTCGTTCTTCATTAAGCTCCAGATGAACTAGATAGACGTAGAATTCTAGTTGGATACAAACAGTGCACTGATCATATACAACAAGCAGGATTGGTTACAAGAATCCGTTCACCTTTATCTCCAGATATTGTTATAGATACTATTTTGGGTGCGCCCGTACACTCGTGAGGGAGTAAAACTCTCAGGATGATCAGATTTTGCATAACACTGGGTACAGCCATAAACCGATGTACATTACAGAAGAAGCCGGATAAAATTTCCTTGACCACGACCGGCTCCAACGATCGCGATCGTTCAGTTTGCATTGATCATATTCTTCATTGTACCTTTTCGCACGTAATGAAACTGCGTGTACAATTCGCACAAAGGTCGTCAACGGGGAAAATGACTGTGAAGAGGGGTAATTATTTATGAACCATCTGAAACAACCCTCACATTTTTTAAAGCGCTTTTGCAATCATATATGCCGTAGATGAAAGTGGATGAGGCGCCACAAAGTCTTTCATGGCCTCATTGGGACAGAAATTTTCTAATTCAGGCACCTCTTTACTGAAATCTGTTGAAATCATTCCCTACCGTGACAGTAATAAGGTCAGTACTACCGGAAAGTATGTTGCAGGATAAAATGTGGATCATTTTTATAAGTGATAACCATTAAACAACCTTCTCAGTTCAACCTGGCTTCGGCCTATGAACAGCTCGAATTAACACACAAACAACTGCTTCGAGTTGGTGTCGTATTTTATCCAGGAAACTATGGAGTATCCGTCAGTTCTCCGTTCTCGGTTCGGTTTTGTCACCACCTCAATCGTGTCGAACGAAACTCATATGTCACCGGTTTCTCACTCACTTGATTTTGTTATAATCAATAGCCAAATCATCTGATCGAATATAGACATGTACAAACGATTTGATAGTTCGTCGACAACTGAATCAAGCTGATTTGCCACCCATCCGGAATAGCGCCAAACCAACCATTAAAGCGACGGTACACCACTGACGCCGTCTAGCTGTTGCAGTCTGATGTCGTATCAGAAACTGAACATTGAGCTGGCACAACTCATATGTGAAGGTCCATTCGTGAAAGACTGTTCATCTGTTGATATCAAGCTGGTTGCTGCTGATCTATCGACAGATGACTGTCGTGTTTGCTCGGATGTCTGCCTGGTTTTACACAGATGTTTCCCCCTCAAGATCGCACGCGGGCAGCCAGAGGATGAAACGATCTCTAATAACTTACGTTTGTGTTTGATGCCGAATGCACAGGTCCAGCATCAACTCAGGTTTCTCTGTGACCAGGCGAGTCGGCTATGACTAAACAGTTTTACCCTCACTGGTTTTCATCACCCTCAGATTATTTTCATTTTTTCGCATATTTCTTTTCTAGATGACAGGCACTATATCAAACAAGACAACTGTTAACAAACATTTGTACAATTTTCTACAATCAGTGGATTAAACGAACTGTGATCTTATTGAAGGTCATAAGAATCATGTGAATTTTACGGACAGTAGGAAACTAAGAAAGCTAATTTACACATAAATAATTGTTGGACAGTTTAGAAAGGGAAGACAATTCGCAACTTTCTCAGTAAAGAGAACCAGTAGTATAAAGACTGTGAAATAGAAATTAAGGGGATAATGAGCAGAACAGAAACTCAACCACTGACTTTCAAGCATACAACAATCACAGTGTAACATAGTAAACAACAGATGGCTAGTGTCAACAATGAAATGTTGAGATTATCTTCATTCCATCGAAAATAGTCTGATGGTCGGACATTCTGAAGGCTTGGTTCAGTGTCCCGAATATATGAGCCAAGCTTGTGCTTGAATTCAACTGCCGATGATGCAGTCACAGTTGATTATGGTAGGTTATTCCAGATCAGGCAGACTCGGCAGCCAAAAGAGTACTCTTTGTAGTGTTCTATTTCTGTGCTAACGAGCTATCGTGAGATGGTTAGTTTCGCTCGGTGTGACTACTTTTCTTAGAGGATGTTGTGGTTGATGAAGGGTCATCTATACTAAAAACAGGTTTCCCCCGATAACCCGGTAGCGTAATAAAAATTGACTCTATTTGAGTAGGACAAAAGTCGTAGCATCGTAACTAGCTTGGCAGTTCTATGTTGTACGTTCCCAGTAGGGGTAATGTCCTTCATGAGGTAAGGAGGACAAGTTCAGATATTCAGCCGATGATGGAGATGCACTAACGAACTGAACATAATATAAAGCAACTTGACGGAAACACTCCGAACAATCCGGTAAATGACCCAAATATCGGGTTGGCTCTATCTTGGTTGTTGTTGTACTGTTGAAAGACAAACGACGATCAGTTGAAACAATCAGGCTTACATCCTGTCTGTGTACAGTGGTATCCGATAGAAAGTATCACATGCAGACCGAATGACGGAGGTGAATTACTGAACAGTTAGCCATGCTAAACGGGAGTCGATTGTTTGTGACTCAGTGGTGTACTATGTTTAAACTACTCCATGACTTCTCATTCTTAGTCAAACTGTTCACTATTTGTCAAGTTTTGGTGTCATCAACACACCTGAGCAACGAGGAATTGACAAGCTGTAGGACTTTTAGTATAATCATACTAGAGACCACAGGTTCCAGGATCGAACCTTGTGGTGCACCAGTGGTCGGATGATACAAAGCTGTGAACATCCCGTCCACTTTGCTGACACATGAGAAACAATTTCGAAATTCATGTTGACTCTCAAGCAACAGTTAGAATCGAGGGAAGTGCTTACGATAATGACCATCAATCAAGCTCCCCACAGCCTTTGAGGCAACCGACAATAATGCAACCAGCTGGATAGTAGCGGACTGATTGCGGATTCATCGCCTTTAGAGATGAGTGACGCTGTGTGCCACCAGATTATGGGATACTTGTTCTCCCGCAGAGATTGATTAAAAATTTACGGAGTGACTTTGATAACTGTTTTTGAGTATTTCCGTGGTAATATGAGGAAAATAAGATAGGAACCTAGTGACTTAATATTATAAAGCACTGGTAATTGTTGGAACACGTTTTCTGATATGAAAGTAATATCATGTCATCTACTTAACCGATATACGTCCATTCAGCTTACAAAAAAAACGATAACAACCGTTAACGAAAGAAACGAAATTGCAAGTCATGATGATTGGATGTTGGTTGGTAGTGAGTTAATAAGCCTCGATCATACCCGGGAATGTTCAACGCTGTTGTGACAGTCGAAGCTGGTTCACATGATGATCGTAAGAGGTAATACTAAGGTGCGTTTAATATGGAGTCGGCAGAAATATTATTGAATAATGGACACCTTTTGTGAATAACTGTGGTCGTCCGACAGTCTGTGGAAGGTATACTGATTGAGAATTCTGGAAATGTCCGATCCAAACAAAAATGCAGTTGTTATATTGAATATATTGGGTTTTCATCAACTGTAAGACGTAGTTGTTTGTTGTGTTCATCTTAAACTTCTACTGAGAGAATCCATTATGAAATGCGCCTTCTCAGTCGATTTTGACGTATGTAGGTGCCCAGAGGTAGTCTTGAAACGTCTGTTTCAGTGCGGTGATTAATGCGTACTATCTCTTCGTCCTCAACTGTTTTCTTTCATTGTTTACGGTTTGCGCGATCTTCCACGAAAATATTTAGGAACGTTTAGCGATAAACCAATGATCCCAAATAATCAAAACAAGCTTGGATCACAGTGTCATAGCATTCAACAGTTTCGATCGACAGGTCGTTTCCGGTGAATGATTTACAATTTGGTGCTGAACAGTAGTCAGCAGGTTCAAAAACAGTGGGAATGAACCCAACCCCAAAAAGGTGATACATGAACCACTCAAGCAAAGTACAACAACCGGCAATTGGCTATTCTTACGACTACCAAACTGATGCGACAAAACAAGGACATCTGGATGAAGGTCCAATTAACGTTTAGAAACAAGGGAAGTAGAATGTACACGGGTAAACACTTGGAGGCATAGGGTTGGGTCGGATTGTCACATTATTGAACTTCAAAAGTCGATACACGGTTACCTTAACCACTGATTCTCACTTCAGAAACTCTTGTACGACTGGACCCATTTTTAAAGACATAGATTGCCTTTTGTCTCTTCAAAACAAATTATAACTCAGTCTGGCAGATTCGTCGATCTAGAAGAGGTCTGCTTAGAAATAACCTGTGCTTCCGCTGCATTGAGATCAGTGGCAGACACAGCAAGCCCAAAAGCGACAAATGCTCTGTTACCTGGGTTTCGAAACCAGGCAGGCAACTGAGCAGTTTCACATTTTTACTCAATCACCCACCCTGTCATATGCAATCAACCAAATGATTCAAGGGCTTGACTGCCTAGCCAGAAATTCGTAAGCAGTTTTGAGCTAGAATGTGCAAACCCAACTATTAGGCACTTAAGTCGTGTTACTGGTAAGTTTGCCAGATTAGTTATTTTACTGGAGACGCAGATGATGGATTACATAAGAAAACTTGAGCCGTGATGGTAGCTTAATCTAAATGTAGAATTCCAGAGCTCCCGGTGTCTCCTCGTAGATAAGCTGGAAATTATTTTCAACTTCTAAGTATTCACTTCCTGTCGTTGGTTCGAGCGCACGCGCAACCTTGGTTTTCCAAAACTGGTGGTCCCCGAAAATTTAAAGTACTTGAGGATGTATTCGAACCTTAGTGGATACAGTTTATGAGGTTCGTGAGGTGTGCATCACCGTGGACGGAGAGATTGTCTCCCACGCCTGATCGATTGGCCCAAGTTATTGCTGTATGGTCTACGCGGAAATTCACCAATCCATAATACACAAAGTTGACTAGTGGTCTCATAAGAACCATTTAACGGCATGAGTGACTAGAGCCTTTGTCAACCGTGCAGGCTTGTGAATAAAACCAAGAACATAGTTGGTGACGTCTTAATTTATCTGGATTTGAGAGCTACGACAAAAATGAAAGTGAACAGACAGGAATCAGAATAGAACCGGCGGGGAAACAGTGTAACAAAACGGATTAACTGTGTGACGAAGACGGAAAACAATGCGACAAAACGTACGACTTTGCTGATTAATCACGAATAAGTTCTGTTGTAAGCCCGACCTTTGAAACTAACGGCTAATCTCATTGTGGGGGGTTTAACAGATCACTAAAAAATGTGGACTCAGTAACTGACCATGAAACAGGATACCAGTGATCGATGTTAGTAACAGCGTTCACAAAACACTACAGATATAAACCGAGCCCAAAGAGGTGGGTGCAAACAGACTAGGTGCGGTTAGTTTAACAGTTCCCTACTTCATCTACTACTTACGGCTTGTCAATACTGACGTCACAAAATGCAGACTTTCCCAGTAGAGTTCTGGCTGAGTTCGACAGACTGTTATCGAAAGATTGTGTTCTGCTCCGGATTTCATATGTTTAACTACCACAGGTAACTAAAACTATTCGGAAATGAATTTGTAGGTGTATTTAGCTAGAAACTGTTTCCTTCACTTATCAGACAGGTATAACCTAGACTATATGCGTGGACCTTCTTAGGAGACTGTGGGAACCGGAACCCCAATATTGGATCTGGTTACAAATCTGTCTGTCAGCATTTTACAGATGCGTCTATTAAGAAGGCTGATTACAAACCACCACTTTCATATTCATCTCATCAGCTAATGAATGAATCACAGTAAGTCATCAGACAAGATCGTAACACCAGCTTCAAAACTCATGTGCAAATGTTGTCCCTAAGACCACAGAATTGAATTTGATAGACTAAAGATTTAGTTTACTCGTTTGGAAAACCTCGGCAGGTAAACAGACAAAAGCTGCCACCACAAAGAGTTTTATTGAGAACCACAAGTCCCTAAACTGACATTCTTCTACACTAATGAACTACGTCACGCATGATTTATTTTTTTACAGCAGCCATGAAATACCTACCAACATCTTCCTAAACTACCAGAACTATTGCGTGTGGTGAAATCATGGAGTGTGTATTTCGATTTGCCCATGTGTATATCGTAGACGTTGTTGCAGTAAGAATCTATTGTGGCCACCACTGTACACTCAATCATTCCCTGTTTATGCACAGTTCCTTGGAACACCAGACCCAGTGCATGCAGCATGTTTTGTTGATGAACACGTTCGCAAATCAAACGGTACTCTTTCGGGCGCTAGGTTAGCAATAAAGATGAGTCGGTGTGTCTTGGCCTTCATAATCATGGATTTGATAGATGGACGGCAATAGCCTCAGATCCTCCAGAACTGATATGCGACTGGGTTGTGTGTTTGTGTGTTCATGGGTTTGAGTGTTTTAGCGACCGACGCACCGACGTGTTTGCGGTTACACATAAAGTTTTCAGACTGTTGACAAGCACAGTTGACTGAATCTGTTTTTATCGTGTTCCTTGGTACTATTCCCAACACATGCTCCACAGTTCCAATGCACATGATTGCTATCCGGGGACTGAGGTGAGGCGAACTTCTGCTACGCATGCAAATCATATTTGTTTGTTTGTTGCTAGGTTAAATGGATTTTCACCAGAACGTGTGCAAGCACCTAGAAACATACATACATACACGGAGACATCATCGCATTTACACATCACTACCACCACCAAAGATGATGCCTAGGCTAACACCATCCAAAGTCGCTGGGGTACTTGGACAACCGGCCTTGGAGCGGTCAACCAGACCACACCACGTCGTAGATTCGCCAACAGCTCCGATTGATGGTCACCTGCACGACTCTACAAATCGTCTCCCAACTACCAACAAGTGCATGCTTGTAAGTGCGCACCTACACCAGGTAGTTGTGCCACTCACTGACCGTATGACCTGCAAACACACAGACAAGTGTTCTTGTGCGCTGCACACACAGGGAGTAAAACTTACAATAAGGACCTTAGTTTGTTAAGAACAGTCCATCAGGCGGCAGATTTGCGGTTGCGTTTGTATGCGCCCATCCCGACCTCATAAGCAGGAATCTAACGCGCACACGGACAGCACTGCAATCAAACAATACGATCTGCTCGTCCACATTAGACCACCGCCTGACAATGATGCTATCATTCGACCTGGTGCCAGTACTAACACCTCGCGTGTATGGGATTGTCCTGACGCATCCACAGGGTGGAGTGAATGGGGCAGTAACTACGCCATGTGTCCTGTGGCCTGCTATTTCGCCATCGACTTGCAATGGCGCCCACACATGGGTTGGACCGGTGGCAAACATTATGCCACACTTGTTTCATCAATTCATTCGCAACACAACTCACATATTTGGATAACTGAAGGCAATTTGTTTGGGAACATAGGGCAGTCTACAATAAACACGGCGATTAATCGACTGAAGCCCGAACGAACCTAAAGAATGCGCGTAATCGACTATTTGATTATGGCACGTGATCCACGACGTATATGGTTCAGCTGTTTGGAGCAGGAAGATTTTACTTCCTCTGAATTATTTTACTTCACTTGTTTAATACTTCATATTGCCTTAAATGCTCGATGTTGACGCAGCTGGTAGTGAAGGTAACCAGACGTTTACAATCAACCGATTATTCGCCCTGACATTAAATCATTTTTGCGCTCACTGCTTTTCAGCCCTGTGCGCTAAGGTGACTTAACGGTTTGATCCAAGTTAGCCTTCGGAGAATGAAATCGCGCGTGGCGCACCATTTGGCTGTTGTTAAATATATTTACATCTGTAGGTAAGATTCATGGACTTACGTCCTGATAAAGATCTATCGTTGTTCTACTCTGCGCTGATGTGGAAGCCAGCTCTCGGAAATGACATCAAAGATATTGGCGAAAGTGTTTGAGATACCCAGTTACAACAGCATCATTCAGTGTCACGTAAATTGACAGATAAGCGGAGGCTGAGACATGCGGAAGTCTGTTAATCGTTGCAAATTAAAAACAGCAGAGATTTGCAGGTAAAATGAAATATGAAAATAAACGAATCATTTACGAGAAAAACGAAATTTGAGCGATAACAGTCTAATGTCAACATACAGTGAAACCACCGTTAGGCCAACAAGGTTCTAACCACTGCATTATTTAGACTTAAAACGAAGTTATAAGCGATAATATGTGGCCAAATATAATATTTTAACAAGTCGTATTCACTGAAATACCGTGTCAAAGAACATAAAAATTAGTGAGTCATGGAGTGATCCCGGTCTTCTTTTGGCAACGGCTTGGGCTTGTTCCAATTTGATGACTGTATTGTTTCACATTTACTGACTGGGTAACTAGATAACCTTTTCCGTCATTTGGACCTGTTTCTCCTAGCCAACTGTTGAAAAACCATCCATACAGTTTATGGTTTTCTGATGCTGAATATGTAAAACGGAAGTTTGAACAAAGCAGTTAAAACACGAAAATTGACAAATGAAAGAATTTCCTATTGACTCGTCAGTACCAAATTTACACTAACAAGGGTGGATTTTTTATAACAAACAACTGGAAGGGTGGACAATCAATAAGTGGGTTAGGATAGGTCATTAAGTCCAGAGAGAGGTGAAATTCACGAACAGTTGTTTCTAGACATAGAGAGCTGGCTTGAGTCGATTGATTGCGACTGCTTCAACAAACCGTAAGAATCTTGGGTTAGAATGACGTAACATGATTTTGAATGCATAAGTTAGATCTATGATGTAACCAATGCTCAGGACGGGTTTAGCGACTGAGGAAACTGATTGTTTACGTGTCACAGCAACATTGCCGTCCTCTGCTAACATGGACTCCTGTACCCATTTCGGTAAATGTTCCTTCATTCTGAAGCTCAAGCGCCTCTCGGTTCTGTTTATGTAACTTTCTCCGCAGTTACCTACAAACTGGTAAATACAGTGTGAAGTGGCACCGATAGGCTGATCTTTTTTGACTGAAGACACCGATAGCTTTTGAGTCCGAGCGATTGCACGTTCAGCTGCATTGAACGTTCGCTTAATCGAATTCTCTAACCGTTGTGTTTTTTGATGCATGATACGATCATCCTTAAAAGGAAGCGCTATTTAGACGTTCTTTTTCTCTACAGTGACCAGCTCTTCGGGCGGTACTTACTGTCTAATATGCCTGTCTATACACTTTCTGGGATAACCATTTGATTGCAACAGAGAAGTAATCAGGTCTAGATCTTCTGTAAAACTGTCGTGAGTACAGATTCGCCTTGCCCGTGCGAGTGTCCACTTGTGTTCATTTATGTTGGACCGGTGAGAAGCTGCTGAAGTTTAAGTATTGACCGGACCACAATGATTTCCTATAAACAGTTCTTCAAACAGAGCCCTCTTCTCGATGACTTATGAGTATACCCATAAATGGCTGACAGTTTTTGACCTCAAATTCACAAGTAACCTTCAGGTCAGAGTGACAACTATTTAGAAGTCGTACCAGGTTATCTGTCATCTCTCTGGATTGTATATTAAAGCGTTGTCGACGTAATGCTTGTAATAGGACAAATTTCCTATTTCTGTAGTTAGCTGTTGCTCAATTTTTACCATGAAAAAATCTGCTAAGATGGAACCTAGTAAATTTCTGATGGCTACTCCGTCTATATGAGGGTAGGACTGCTCGTGAAAACGAAAACTGATTTTCTCAGTACACAGCAGCAAAGTTTCCCTCAATACGTCTGTCGGAAGTAACAACGAAGTGTGACTCATTTCGGCGAGCTC
This sequence comes from Paragonimus heterotremus, assembly GCA_013368495.1. Lineage (NCBI taxonomy): Eukaryota > Metazoa > Platyhelminthes > Trematoda > Plagiorchiida > Troglotrematidae > Paragonimus > Paragonimus heterotremus. The sequence goes on along the minus strand of LUCH01005111.1, from coordinate 21,244 downwards.
ACAGATACAGTCAATCATTTCGTATACCGGAACATGTGTGAACGGTGACTGAACGTCTACAGAGCACATCAGTTCGTTAGAAAGATTAATGTTGTCCAGTTCAGTGACCAGTTCAGACGAATCCTTAATGGAGTGTGTCTGAAATTTTTGTCTTAATGGGTCTAGAGTAGCGAGTAGCCAGTTTGCCAACTTATGGCAAGAAGAGTTTGTCACTGGTAAAATTGACCTAAGCGACGTTCCAGGATAGTGCGACTTCGGTAGACAGTAAAGTTGAGGTGCTGACGGCTCAGGAGATTTATACTTTACTTCATCAACAATCCTTAACTATAAGAGCAGCTGAAGATGTCGACTTATGTGGTCCTCTATTTCGGTAACACTAACCACACACCCTATTTGCTGAAACTTTGTTTCGTCATTCAATACTGACATCATCTTCTGTACACACACATCTTTGTCTAGAATGACGACCCCAGAACCCTGGTTAGGTTCAAGTATAATTACATTTTTGATTTAAGCTGTCTTAACGATTGTAGGTGTTGTCTCTTGATAGCACATCACCTATTACTCGGAGTCGTAATAAATCCATAAGCTATATCGGCGAACTCAATATTTAACCGACCTAGGTTGCCAGCACTAGTTGGTCGAAGATCGGATAACTGCTCAGTATGATTCCTGAGCTGGGCTTCAACACAAATGTGATCAGGCTTATGTGGTGGTATTTCATAATCAAGATCTAAAGGTAACGCTTCCAGTTGCAACGAATTCAATTGTACTGAAGAACAGTTCGGTAAGTATTTACTGGGATCCAGTGGAACTGGTTCCTCACCTTGCTTGTATGTGACTTTCACAACCGACTGATATAGGTCTTCTTTGTACGATCGATGATTTCCTTACAGAAAAGTGTAAAAATGATATGACAGCGAAGTGTCAAGTTTTGGACGATCAATAAATGACGCCAGTGGGTCTAATGCAAACCAGTCAATCGCATTTGAGCAGTTTCAATGTGGGCAGTAGTAATATTTCCGAGGTTATTGTTGGTCACCTTCAGCTTGCTCTTTCTTAAGAGCCAGAGAAACTGATAGGGCTATCGAACTTGTTGTATGCAGTCACTGAAGAAAGATATCCTCATAAGTTCACCAGCAATCCTGCATCTCAAACTGGCCACACGAAGCAGCAATCTGCATGTCTCAGTGGGAAATCGTCGACTTAGAAATTAGAAACAAATGGTTTCCTTCATCAGTTTGAAGAAAGCAGTTAAAACACGAAAATTGACAAATGCAAGAATTTCCTACTGACTCATCAGTACCAAATTTACACTAACAAGGGTGGATTTTTTATAACCAACAACTGGAGGGGTAGACAATCAATAAGTGGGTTGGGATAGATCAGTAAATACAAAGAGGGGTCAAATTCGCGAACGGTTGTTTCTGAACCATGGCGCTAGAAACGTCCTGAGCACTGGTTACATCATCGATCTATCTTATGCATTCAAAATCATGTTACGTCATTCTAACCCAAGATACTTACGGTTTGTTGAAGCAGTCGCAATCAATCGACTCAAGCCAGCTCTCTATGTCTAGAAACAACTGTTCGTGAATTTCACCTCTCTCTGGACTTAATGACCTATCCTAACCCACTTATTGATTGTCCACCCTTCCAGTTGTTTGTTATAAAAAATCCACCCTTGTTAGTGTAAATTTGGTACTGACGAGTCAATAGGAAATTCTTTCATTTGTCAATTTTCGTGTTTTAACTGCTTTGTTCAAACTTCCGTTTTACATATTCAGCATCAGAAAACCATAAACTGTATGGATGGTTTTTCAACAGTTGGCTAGGAGAAACAGGTCCAAATGACGGAAAAGGTTATCTAGTTACCCAGTCAGTAAATGTGAAACAATACAGTCATCAAATTGGAACAAGCCCAAGCCGTTGCCAAAAGAAGACCGGGATCACTCCATGACTCACTAATTTTTATGTTCTTTGACACGGTATTTCAGTGAATACGACTTGTTAAAATATTATATTTGGCCACATATTATCGCTTATAACTTCGTTTTAAGTCTAAATAATGCAGTGGTTAGAACCTTGTTGGCCTAACGGTGGTTTCACTGTATGTTGACATTAGACTGTTATCGCTCAAATTTCGTTTTTCTCGTAAATGATTCGTTTATTTTCATATTTCATTTTACCTGCAAATCTCTGCTGTTTTTAATTTGCAACGATTAACAGACTTCCGCATGTCTCAGCCTCCGCTTATCTGTCAATTTACGTGACACTGAATGATGCTGTTGTAACTGGGTATCTCAAACACTTTCGCCAATATCTTTGATGTCATTTCCGAGAGCTGGCTTCCACATCAGCGCAGAGTAGAACAACGATAGATCTTTATCAGGACGTAAGTCCATGAATCTTACCTACAGATGTAAATATATTTAACAACAGCCAAATGGTGCGCCACGCGCGATTTCATTCTCCGAAGGCTAACTTGGATCAAACCGTTAAGTCACCTTAGCGCACAGGGCTGAAAAGCAGTGAGCGCAAAAATGATTTAATGTCAGGGCGAATAATCGGTTGATTGTAAACGTCTGGTTACCTTCACTACCAGCTGCGTCAACATCGAGCATTTAAGGCAATATGAAGTATTAAACAAGTGAAGTAAAATAATTCAGAGGAAGTAAAATCTTCCTGCTCCAAACAGCTGAACCATATACGTCGTGGATCACGTGCCATAATCAAATAGTCGATTACGCGCATTCTTTAGGTTCGTTCGGGCTTCAGTCGATTAATCGCCGTGTTTATTGTAGACTGCCCTATGTTCCCAAACAAATTGCCTTCAGTTATCCAAATATGTGAGTTGTGTTGCGAATGAATTGATGAAACAAGTGTGGCATAATGTTTGCCACCGGTCCAACCCATGTGTGGGCGCCATTGCAAGTCGATGGCGAAATAGCAGGCCACAGGACACATGGCGTAGTTACTGCCCCATTCACTCCACCCTGTGGATGCGTCAGGACAATCCCATACACGCGAGGTGTTAGTACTGGCACCAGGTCGAATGATAGCATCATTGTCAGGCGGTGGTCTAATGTGGACGAGCAGATCGTATTGTTTGATTGCAGTGCTGTCCGTGTGCGCGTTAGATTCCTGCTTATGAGGTCGGGATGGGCGCATACAAACGCAACCGCAAATCTGCCGCCTGATGGACTGTTCTTAACAAACTAAGGTCCTTATTGTAAGTTTTACTCCCTGTGTGTGCAGCGCACAAGAACACTTGTCTGTGTGTTTGCAGGTCATACGGTCAGTGAGTGGCACAACTACCTGGTGTAGGTGCGCACTTACAAGCATGCACTTGTTGGTAGTTGGGAGACGATTTGTAGAGTCGTGCAGGTGACCATCAATCGGAGCTGTTGGCGAATCTACGACGTGGTGTGGTCTGGTTGACCGCTCCAAGGCCGGTTGTCCAAGTACCCCAGCGACTTTGGATGGTGTTAGCCTAGGCATCATCTTTGGTGGTGGTAGTGATGTGTAAATGCGATGATGTCTCCGTGTATGTATGTATGTTTCTAGGTGCTTGCACACGTTCTGGTGAAAATCCATTTAACCTAGCAACAAACAAACAAATATGATTTGCATGCGTAGCAGAAGTTCGCCTCACCTCAGTCCCCGGATAGCAATCATGTGCATTGGAACTGTGGAGCATGTGTTGGGAATAGTACCAAGGAACACGATAAAAACAGATTCAGTCAACTGTGCTTGTCAACAGTCTGAAAACTTTATGTGTAACCGCAAACACGTCGGTGCGTCGGTCGCTAAAACACTCAAACCCATGAACACACAAACACACAACCCAGTCGCATATCAGTTCTGGAGGATCTGAGGCTATTGCCGTCCATCTATCAAATCCATGATTATGAAGGCCAAGACACACCGACTCATCTTTATTGCTAACCTAGCGCCCGAAAGAGTACCGTTTGATTTGCGAACGTGTTCATCAACAAAACATGCTGCATGCACTGGGTCTGGTGTTCCAAGGAACTGTGCATAAACAGGGAATGATTGAGTGTACAGTGGTGGCCACAATAGATTCTTACTGCAACAACGTCTACGATATACACATGGGCAAATCGAAATACACACTCCATGATTTCACCACACGCAATAGTTCTGGTAGTTTAGGAAGATGTTGGTAGGTATTTCATGGCTGCTGTAAAAAAATAAATCATGCGTGACGTAGTTCATTAGTGTAGAAGAATGTCAGTTTAGGGACTTGTGGTTCTCAATAAAACTCTTTGTGGTGGCAGCTTTTGTCTGTTTACCTGCCGAGGTTTTCCAAACGAGTAAACTAAATCTTTAGTCTATCAAATTCAATTCTGTGGTCTTAGGGACAACATTTGCACATGAGTTTTGAAGCTGGTGTTACGATCTTGTCTGATGACTTACTGTGATTCATTCATTAGCTGATGAGATGAATATGAAAGTGGTGGTTTGTAATCAGCCTTCTTAATAGACGCATCTGTAAAATGCTGACAGACAGATTTGTAACCAGATCCAATATTGGGGTTCCGGTTCCCACAGTCTCCTAAGAAGGTCCACGCATATAGTCTAGGTTATACCTGTCTGATAAGTGAAGGAAACAGTTTCTAGCTAAATACACCTACAAATTCATTTCCGAATAGTTTTAGTTACCTGTGGTAGTTAAACATATGAAATCCGGAGCAGAACACAATCTTTCGATAACAGTCTGTCGAACTCAGCCAGAACTCTACTGGGAAAGTCTGCATTTTGTGACGTCAGTATTGACAAGCCGTAAGTAGTAGATGAAGTAGGGAACTGTTAAACTAACCGCACCTAGTCTGTTTGCACCCACCTCTTTGGGCTCGGTTTATATCTGTAGTGTTTTGTGAACGCTGTTACTAACATCGATCACTGGTATCCTGTTTCATGGTCAGTTACTGAGTCCACATTTTTTAGTGATCTGTTAAACCCCCCACAATGAGATTAGCCGTTAGTTTCAAAGGTCGGGCTTACAACAGAACTTATTCGTGATTAATCAGCAAAGTCGTACGTTTTGTCGCATTGTTTTCCGTCTTCGTCACACAGTTAATCCGTTTTGTTACACTGTTTCCCCGCCGGTTCTATTCTGATTCCTGTCTGTTCACTTTCATTTTTGTCGTAGCTCTCAAATCCAGATAAATTAAGACGTCACCAACTATGTTCTTGGTTTTATTCACAAGCCTGCACGGTTGACAAAGGCTCTAGTCACTCATGCCGTTAAATGGTTCTTATGAGACCACTAGTCAACTTTGTGTATTATGGATTGGTGAATTTCCGCGTAGACCATACAGCAATAACTTGGGCCAATCGATCAGGCGTGGGAGACAATCTCTCCGTCCACGGTGATGCACACCTCACGAACCTCATAAACTGTATCCACTAAGGTTCGAATACATCCTCAAGTACTTTAAATTTTCGGGGACCACCAGTTTTGGAAAACCAAGGTTGCGCGTGCGCTCGAACCAACGACAGGAAGTGAATACTTAGAAGTTGAAAATAATTTCCAGCTTATCTACGAGGAGACACCGGGAGCTCTGGAATTCTACATTTAGATTAAGCTACCATCACGGCTCAAGTTTTCTTATGTAATCCATCATCTGCGTCTCCAGTAAAATAACTAATCTGGCAAACTTACCAGTAACACGACTTAAGTGCCTAATAGTTGGGTTTGCACATTCTAGCTCAAAACTGCTTACGAATTTCTGGCTAGGCAGTCAAGCCCTTGAATCATTTGGTTGATTGCATATGACAGGGTGGGTGATTGAGTAAAAATGTGAAACTGCTCAGTTGCCTGCCTGGTTTCGAAACCCAGGTAACAGAGCATTTGTCGCTTTTGGGCTTGCTGTGTCTGCCACTGATCTCAATGCAGCGGAAGCACAGGTTATTTCTAAGCAGACCTCTTCTAGATCGACGAATCTGCCAGACTGAGTTATAATTTGTTTTGAAGAGACAAAAGGCAATCTATGTCTTTAAAAATGGGTCCAGTCGTACAAGAGTTTCTGAAGTGAGAATCAGTGGTTAAGGTAACCGTGTATCGACTTTTGAAGTTCAATAATGTGACAATCCGACCCAACCCTATGCCTCCAAGTGTTTACCCGTGTACATTCTACTTCCCTTGTTTCTAAACGTTAATTGGACCTTCATCCAGATGTCCTTGTTTTGTCGCATCAGTTTGGTAGTCGTAAGAATAGCCAATTGCCGGTTGTTGTACTTTGCTTGAGTGGTTCATGTATCACCTTTTTGGGGTTGGGTTCATTCCCACTGTTTTTGAACCTGCTGACTACTGTTCAGCACCAAATTGTAAATCATTCACCGGAAACGACCTGTCGATCGAAACTGTTGAATGCTATGACACTGTGATCCAAGCTTGTTTTGATTATTTGGGATCATTGGTTTATCGCTAAACGTTCCTAAATATTTTCGTGGAAGATCGCGCAAACCGTAAACAATGAAAGAAAACAGTTGAGGACGAAGAGATAGTACGCATTAATCACCGCACTGAAACAGACGTTTCAAGACTACCTCTGGGCACCTACATACGTCAAAATCGACTGAGAAGGCGCATTTCATAATGGATTCTCTCAGTAGAAGTTTAAGATGAACACAACAAACAACTACGTCTTACAGTTGATGAAAACCCAATATATTCAATATAACAACTGCATTTTTGTTTGGATCGGACATTTCCAGAATTCTCAATCAGTATACCTTCCACAGACTGTCGGACGACCACAGTTATTCACAAAAGGTGTCCATTATTCAATAATATTTCTGCCGACTCCATATTAAACGCACCTTAGTATTACCTCTTACGATCATCATGTGAACCAGCTTCGACTGTCACAACAGCGTTGAACATTCCCGGGTATGATCGAGGCTTATTAACTCACTACCAACCAACATCCAATCATCATGACTTGCAATTTCGTTTCTTTCGTTAACGGTTGTTATCGTTTTTTTTGTAAGCTGAATGGACGTATATCGGTTAAGTAGATGACATGATATTACTTTCATATCAGAAAACGTGTTCCAACAATTACCAGTGCTTTATAATATTAAGTCACTAGGTTCCTATCTTATTTTCCTCATATTACCACGGAAATACTCAAAAACAGTTATCAAAGTCACTCCGTAAATTTTTAATCAATCTCTGCGGGAGAACAAGTATCCCATAATCTGGTGGCACACAGCGTCACTCATCTCTAAAGGCGATGAATCCGCAATCAGTCCGCTACTATCCAGCTGGTTGCATTATTGTCGGTTGCCTCAAAGGCTGTGGGGAGCTTGATTGATGGTCATTATCGTAAGCACTTCCCTCGATTCTAACTGTTGCTTGAGAGTCAACATGAATTTCGAAATTGTTTCTCATGTGTCAGCAAAGTGGACGGGATGTTCACAGCTTTGTATCATCCGACCACTGGTGCACCACAAGGTTCGATCCTGGAACCTGTGGTCTCTAGTATGATTATACTAAAAGTCCTACAGCTTGTCAATTCCTCGTTGCTCAGGTGTGTTGATGACACCAAAACTTGACAAATAGTGAACAGTTTGACTAAGAATGAGAAGTCATGGAGTAGTTTAAACATAGTACACCACTGAGTCACAAACAATCGACTCCCGTTTAGCATGGCTAACTGTTCAGTAATTCACCTCCGTCATTCGGTCTGCATGTGATACTTTCTATCGGATACCACTGTACACAGACAGGATGTAAGCCTGATTGTTTCAACTGATCGTCGTTTGTCTTTCAACAGTACAACAACAACCAAGATAGAGCCAACCCGATATTTGGGTCATTTACCGGATTGTTCGGAGTGTTTCCGTCAAGTTGCTTTATATTATGTTCAGTTCGTTAGTGCATCTCCATCATCGGCTGAATATCTGAACTTGTCCTCCTTACCTCATGAAGGACATTACCCCTACTGGGAACGTACAACATAGAACTGCCAAGCTAGTTACGATGCTACGACTTTTGTCCTACTCAAATAGAGTCAATTTTTATTACGCTACCGGGTTATCGGGGGAAACCTGTTTTTAGTATAGATGACCCTTCATCAACCACAACATCCTCTAAGAAAAGTAGTCACACCGAGCGAAACTAACCATCTCACGATAGCTCGTTAGCACAGAAATAGAACACTACAAAGAGTACTCTTTTGGCTGCCGAGTCTGCCTGATCTGGAATAACCTACCATAATCAACTGTGACTGCATCATCGGCAGTTGAATTCAAGCACAAGCTTGGCTCATATATTCGGGACACTGAACCAAGCCTTCAGAATGTCCGACCATCAGACTATTTTCGATGGAATGAAGATAATCTCAACATTTCATTGTTGACACTAGCCATCTGTTGTTTACTATGTTACACTGTGATTGTTGTATGCTTGAAAGTCAGTGGTTGAGTTTCTGTTCTGCTCATTATCCCCTTAATTTCTATTTCACAGTCTTTATACTACTGGTTCTCTTTACTGAGAAAGTTGCGAATTGTCTTCCCTTTCTAAACTGTCCAACAATTATTTATGTGTAAATTAGCTTTCTTAGTTTCCTACTGTCCGTAAAATTCACATGATTCTTATGACCTTCAATAAGATCACAGTTCGTTTAATCCACTGATTGTAGAAAATTGTACAAATGTTTGTTAACAGTTGTCTTGTTTGATATAGTGCCTGTCATCTAGAAAAGAAATATGCGAAAAAATGAAAATAATCTGAGGGTGATGAAAACCAGTGAGGGTAAAACTGTTTAGTCATAGCCGACTCGCCTGGTCACAGAGAAACCTGAGTTGATGCTGGACCTGTGCATTCGGCATCAAACACAAACGTAAGTTATTAGAGATCGTTTCATCCTCTGGCTGCCCGCGTGCGATCTTGAGGGGGAAACATCTGTGTAAAACCAGGCAGACATCCGAGCAAACACGACAGTCATCTGTCGATAGATCAGCAGCAACCAGCTTGATATCAACAGATGAACAGTCTTTCACGAATGGACCTTCACATATGAGTTGTGCCAGCTCAATGTTCAGTTTCTGATACGACATCAGACTGCAACAGCTAGACGGCGTCAGTGGTGTACCGTCGCTTTAATGGTTGGTTTGGCGCTATTCCGGATGGGTGGCAAATCAGCTTGATTCAGTTGTCGACGAACTATCAAATCGTTTGTACATGTCTATATTCGATCAGATGATTTGGCTATTGATTATAACAAAATCAAGTGAGTGAGAAACCGGTGACATATGAGTTTCGTTCGACACGATTGAGGTGGTGACAAAACCGAACCGAGAACGGAGAACTGACGGATACTCCATAGTTTCCTGGATAAAATACGACACCAACTCGAAGCAGTTGTTTGTGTGTTAATTCGAGCTGTTCATAGGCCGAAGCCAGGTTGAACTGAGAAGGTTGTTTAATGGTTATCACTTATAAAAATGATCCACATTTTATCCTGCAACATACTTTCCGGTAGTACTGACCTTATTACTGTCACGGTAGGGAATGATTTCAACAGATTTCAGTAAAGAGGTGCCTGAATTAGAAAATTTCTGTCCCAATGAGGCCATGAAAGACTTTGTGGCGCCTCATCCACTTTCATCTACGGCATATATGATTGCAAAAGCGCTTTAAAAAATGTGAGGGTTGTTTCAGATGGTTCATAAATAATTACCCCTCTTCACAGTCATTTTCCCCGTTGACGACCTTTGTGCGAATTGTACACGCAGTTTCATTACGTGCGAAAAGGTACAATGAAGAATATGATCAATGCAAACTGAACGATCGCGATCGTTGGAGCCGGTCGTGGTCAAGGAAATTTTATCCGGCTTCTTCTGTAATGTACATCGGTTTATGGCTGTACCCAGTGTTATGCAAAATCTGATCATCCTGAGAGTTTTACTCCCTCACGAGTGTACGGGCGCACCCAAAATAGTATCTATAACAATATCTGGAGATAAAGGTGAACGGATTCTTGTAACCAATCCTGCTTGTTGTATATGATCAGTGCACTGTTTGTATCCAACTAGAATTCTACGTCTATCTAGTTCATCTGGAGCTTAATGAAGAACGAAAGCTTTGCTTGGTGTGTAAATGTGTACAATATATAATCTTGTGTTTCTATGACGGTAAAACAATTTTCCACAACCATGAAACTTGCTATGATTGATCTGGAGCGATTCATCTTTGTTCGATGACCAAGCTTCTTATACTGGTGGCAGCTCTTTTGTGCATGATTGCAGTTGTTTAGGTGATTATGCTATTGACCACAGTGAAATCAAATGAACCAGAAACCTGAAACTTGATAATTTTGTCTTAAACCATTAACCTTTTCAGTATGGAACTCGGATACGAATTCCCTAGAAGGGTAGCGTCCCAGTGTTTCGTTTTCATGGCTGTGAAAACATCACATGTGACATTAAAGGGTAACACATCGTCTACCAGCCAACAGTGTTGGATGTGAACTTTCGTCACATCCACCGCCAATTGATCTCAGAGTATGTCACTCCGATAACTGCTAGAATCACAGTGCTCCTTCAATTTTCAACAAACGTTTCTACCATGTTATCACCAGCTTTAAAATTTAGACTGTCGTATCTTGCCGAGCAGCTTCGGACTATATCACTGAATTAAGCGTAGTCTGTGAACCGAACGATACCCACCTGAGTCGGTCTGATAAATCGAACGATCTTAAGAGTCTGGTAAGCGGCCGGACGACGATCGAAAAACTGAACTGTATTACGTTATTCAAATGTGAGTCCACTGAGTGTCCAAGTAAACGAGCAAGGAACAATCAAATTACGGAGCTGTGCAAGGTCCTCACAGAATGGTCAGAGAGGAACAATATTTGCACTCGCGAAAACAGTTGGATCCGGAAGGTGCTGAGACAGTCTACAATCACAGAGTTTGAGGAAGTTTAAGAAATATGTAAATACAGTCATAATCAAGATGAAAATCCGAGGCAGATTTCAATCTTTTTAGATATTCTGATCGGAATGATTGTCTTAGTAATATCACAAATGTGTCGTGAAGAACAAGATGCACCTTGTGTGAATAATTTCAACGTCCTGCGGCAAATCGTCAGCACATATTGAACGAACATTCTAACCCACTTACGGCAAAAAATCAGTCATTCCAACGTAGACCATTAGACTATAACAGAAGGCTTTTAATTATTATTATGAGAAAATGCTGGGACAACTTCATTAGCCGTTTTGATGCTCAGAACATCCAGTGTAATTAAACTGCGCTACACACCACGAGTTTACAAGCCGAAGATGTTCAAAAGAGTATTCACTCTCAGCCGATCGTGAGTGATCCGGCTGATATTAAGTAAACGCTTAAGTTCTTTGGTGTAGTGCTTCCATGATCCAACTGGTTCGATATTTCCACCCGAATTTTCGATAGGTACCGTGAATGTGTGAATACTCAGTCCTGTAAAGTTTTGTTGTTAACCGTTGCTATCGAAAGCACTGTATTTTTACTCACAGGCGGGTCGGTTGGTCTGGCAAAAATCACTTAACAGGGGCCATTTCTCTTGCGTGTGTCCTGGAGGGGGACGCACTTGTCCAAAAACAGACTGGCAAGCACGATAAACCCGAGTGAATTCAGAACATAGAGCAGGCAGTATCCATCGCCCCAGGATCTGTATTCTTTCCTGAGTGTGATAAACTATTCAGTGAGTAAATAAAACGTTAATTGTACGATTGCTCCGTGATATTGGTTTGAAGAATGACAACAGTCCTCACCATGTAACCACAATCGTCGAGTATTGCATATCCCACCTCTATAAACCATCTTTGGAATCTGTTGTATTTCATTGGTCTCTAGTATAGCTACTGGTGACCATCAACCAGATACATATTGCTTATTTGATCTCAACTGCAAACGACAGTGTTCTGCTACTCTAATTAGACGGGATAATTTATCACGTTACGAGTTCGAGCGCTCCACGCAGGTAATTTCACTGCAAAGGTGCTTGGGTGTGCAACACAAAGTTTGCTCGGTGAAATCCTTACCATACTCGTCCCATCGGATGAACAAACTGGATAGCAGTGTTGTTGCAACAGTGCACATCCGGACCTGTTCATGCTGTCAGGCCCTGTGCGCTACCCGCACTAAACATTGTTTTGGCTAATATGCAGGCCGCTGTCTCCTGGCTGGGCGATTCAGCAAACAGGGTGGATGAAGTGGAAGTCCGTGAGAAAAGCGTCAGTAGTGAAAATTCCATTCAGCTGGAGAAGTTGACGGTTTTGGGCTCGATAAGCAACTGCCATGTTTGGTAGACTGACCAAAAGTGTACGCGTAGCTGGATCTTACTCATAGTGATTAATTATTTGATCGTTCCACCAACTGTTTGGTAACAACTACGGGGGTTCGTACGTCTTCTGTTTTACACAAAAGTGTCGCGACCCTGCAGGAGCTCGTGCTTGAGACGGTTTCGAAATTTCTTAAACCGTCATGTGTGCTCTGCGGCCTGTTGTTAATAAATTGCAGAAAGGAACTTCTTTGCCGAATGTACAGTACTCTTAGACGGTGTTTCCAATGAGTATGCCAGATATGTCCCTACAGAGTGCTTAATGCAACGACAGAGATATAAATGTCAACACGGTTGTTTAGTCAGAACATAACTGGGGTTCAAGCTATGGTGTAGCAAATCTAAGCGCTACTAGTAAAGCACGACTCTAACGTTTTTTTACGATTGGGACTAGCTAGGAAGTCCGTTCGAATGTGAAGTCTGCAATAAGTTGTTAGTGACGCGCAATCTAAATGAATCCGATCTTCCAATATGCAAAAGCAGTTTCATCGCAAAACTGCAGCCCTCAGACAGAGATTGAATTTGATTGAACGGAACACTGATAGAAGAGTTTGAATGCGGACTCACGCAATGAGTCGCTGAGAAACCTTTTATTCAAACAGTGACTGAAAAATACTGCTGACATCTGTAATTTACGAAAAGAACCTTTGACACTCAATTTAAGGTTACAAATAATTTGAAAGTATTCTTAGTGACAACGGGTCAGTTAAGTTTCAGAACAAAAGGACAGTAATTTATTCTTCAGAAAGTTACTGAGCAACAGCCAGAAGAATAATCAAACCATATGTTCAGCAGAAAATGTTTTTGATTAGTCTGGCTGTAATGGCTGGCGATGTGTCTTGTTCTGTGAAGCATAACAAATCTGTTGTGTACTGATTTATCATATTTCTGTTTTATTAAAAAATGATTTAATGTTGTGAAGTGTGTAGCAAAGAATAACTAAAGCCTTCCTGGACTATAATGATCGCGGTGGGCTGAGGTTGTTATCACTCAAACTGAATCCACATGATCTGAGACTATCTAATGGTCATCAGACGTACAAATTATTGCTGTTTTACACTAATTGCTATTTCGTTTAGTCGGCTTACCATACGAGTTAACAAGGCAGATAAGTAATTTGCCGTAGTTTGCGGTTAAGTATGGTAATATTCTAGCCTATAAACAGAACATGGGCAATGAAACACTTTACTGTTGTATCATCTAATAGTACATTGCTTTTGGTCCGGTTAAGTTGTGTTTCGTGATCTGACTATCCGATGATCTTTACATTAACAACACTGGAGACGATTCCGTTTCTGCCATTCTGGACGCGTTTGATGTAGTGTACAAATTAACCAACCGACTGATTACGCGAATTTCTGTGCATATGAAATGAGAAATAGTCCGAAGAAAAGACATAAATTTCACTACATATACGTAATCAGAGGAGGACATTTAACGGAAATACGTATGTAAGGATTTGGTGGACCGAGAAAGGTCGGATGACGCTGATATGTGTCTACTGGAAGCCAAACTACCCATTGTAAGAAAATTACTGTGTCTTATCTGGCTACGTCGATCAAAAGCAGACCATGGAGTACTGGACTTATGACAGTGGTGCTCTGGTATTGATCTGAAGTAGGTGGTCTGTAGATATCTCACAACCAGGCGAGTGTTGCCATAGTCTAGGTGACTTATTAGACTGGATATAGGTTGAGTACTATCAGTATACTCAAAACATAGTCAGAAACAAACTGGCTAACCGAAATTCCAAACGATAAACACGGGCTTCACAGATGATCACGTTTCATACACCTACTTCAGGAATTGTGCCTGATTATCGTCCACTAGTTGCAATGTTTTATTATGCTATTTTCAAATCCACATGTATGCCACTATAGGTAACTCTTTGGTTTCTCGTTGGCCAACATGAAATAACTGGCAATGAAGTTGTATTGAGGTACATTGGTTCAAATGACATTCCTAAAAGTCGGACGCCCAAAGTTTTACTCTCTGTTAACAGCTACTGTCATACATTTGTCAATCTAGGATCCTTTGTCGTAAAAATTACAAGAAACTGCTCACGTTAGCATGGATCATTCAATGGGTTACTGCATGTTTTCATGCGGTTCCTTCGTCATCCAAACTAAACTTGAGATCCATTGCCAGGTCATCTGCAACCGTGGATTGGTAAGTCTGACGATTTCGAAAAACAACCTGACACATTACGAACTGCTTTGTTATATTATGAGACATTCTTAAAATATTTATTTGATCACAGTTCACTCCGTTCAGAAGAGTATGCCCCATGAGACTCATCAAGTATGTGAAAGGTTTGTGGTTTTAATAACAAATGTTACTACACCTTGTGGAGAGTGGCAAGTTTGTTCAGACGCGGTTCAGCCGTAAAGCATATTATACCCAGTAAAGTTCAGCCTTGTGATTATTACCTGAAGGGTATCCCAGTGGCTCCTACCCTGTTTCAGTTTATGTCTGTTCGATTTCCTCCAACTCCGGGTTGTCTTTTCACTTCCAGCGTATTGGGTAAGCAATGAAATTATAACAACGACATTTAAAAGTTATTTTTTGTAATCCGCTATAAGGCTGGATTTGCCTTTAAAAGACAGTGCAATGGCCTAGTTTGATGTAACCAACTTAGCTCATTAAAAGCGGACAGAAATTCATTCAGAATCAATATCATAACGTCAAGTCAAGAAACTTGAAGCGCCCTGTATCGCCGTCTTTTCCCCCAATTCCATCCTTCCTGGTATTTTCTCACGTTGCCTCCAGGGGTTGGAAACGTCCGTTTCTGGAAACTCAGGATCGGACAGAGTTTGTGGTTATGGAATGTTTAGTTTGTTGGACTCGGCCTAGCAAAAACACAACCGTTTAGCTACACTCCTGATAACATTATAGTTGAAATTCACTGGTTGTTTAAAATGAAAGCAGCTAGCTTGCACCGTTGAGCTGACACTGACTCAAGTCGGGTTGTTACAGGTTTTGTTGCCCACTTCCGACATATTAACCTCGGTTTACTTGTGGTTCCGTGTCAGTGACTTGAGTGACACTTACTAAATACCTGCGAATCTTCGATTTCTTGGTTTAAACAAGCTTGTGAGTCTTAACGCGGTTTTACCTGATTAAACAATGTATGCCGGGCATTGTGCGTGACTGAAAAAAATAAGATAAAAAGACAGACATGAATCTGCGCTAAAAAGATGTTTTCCTTCTCATATGTTAACATCTAGCTGACCCAACTCTGATGAAGAGTAATTCGTAGGCACTGGACTTTTTCAATGTCCACCCGCGAACCCTGAGTAATTATGACACAGTGGTTCAAAGCATGCTAATGACTACATATTCCAAAAGCTGTTCTATTCGTCTTATCATTTTGTTCGTTCTCTCGCAAAGTCCCAAATGTTAGTGTAACACAACGTGGCTACAGTGCTGTACGTCGAATTCCATCGACCACGCCAGTCATTGTCGTATTTAAGGGGTTACCTACATTTCGTGGCATAGCGTCGGTGATGCTGATCCCATCAACCACAGCTGCGTCTTTCCTTACCCTACGTTACTGGACGATAATCACTGGTAGTCGTTCTAGTGATATGACAAATTGTGTTGCCCATTTTAGGTAGCGTGAGTTGAAGTGGTTATACCGTCAAAACGCACAGTATCCAATGCGTGCGCGTGTGCGTGAGGTTTAACGGGCAGACCAGACAACACAGCCACAAGATGACTGCCCTTCTTGCCAGGTACGCTCCCTGGAGAATCGCCAACCCGAGTTAACAATCACCTGTTGCGTATAGCTTGCAGAATTAAGGGGCCAGCATTCCGACATCATCGGGGAAAACAAAGCCAGTATCGCAAAGCTAATGGTGTTGGTGTGATGAGTGGGGAAGAGATGGAGAGGACAGCATAGTGAATCAAACTCCAGCGCAACCGGAAAGCGGGGCACTATTCGTTAGGTTCTTTTTAAATCACATTTTGTCTTATCAGCTAACAAGGTAGGCTAGACATCGGCGAACATTCCGACTGATGGACATCAATAGGTTCGCAAAATACAGAAGTGTTTTACATGCAATCCATTGATTGGCACCACTTAAGACAGGTTTGTTGTAAAAGGTCCCATTTATTTCCATGTCCACTCGATGACTGTCGGGTAGTCAGGCATAGCTACCATGGTCGATCAAATAGGTATGCCTAAAAATCATTGAACCACACCTAGCGACAACCCATAAGGACACTAAATTTTCCAGCTATTTCCTCACTATGCTCTCTGAAGTGACTTATTTTTGTTCACTATCAAAAATTCATATTTATCAGAATGCAGGAATATGAATTTTGGAGGTTTATTGCAAACATTGTGTTCGAGGTCATGTACAAGTAGCTACGACAGGACTATGGAGACACCTAGTACAGTTCGTTTGAGCTACAAAGTGTTAACAATGACAATCAGGCCACTTCCACTCAAAACAGCATGTGACTTCCTCACAGTGGACACAAACCGATAGGAGATCGATTAGTAAAATATATGTACTAGTTATATAATGGGGTAGGATAAAAACTGAGTCGAGGTGGCTGTGGCTGCATGGGGTACTCTCTCTTAACGGCCAGTGGAGAGTGGGTCAGCAGACCCTCATATGTCTCTGATCCGTCAGTGGGACGCTTTGATGGTCATTGGAGCCAAAAACAATCTGGGTTAATCGGATGTTTCGAAACAATTTCAACAATTTTGACGGGTTTTTACTGCATAAATGATAGTTAAAAATTCGGCTGGTGATAATTATTCATTGCGGGATTATTTGTTGTCATCCGTTTCCCACAAACACGTGGAACTGCTATTTTCAACAGTGGAGTACAGCAATACGCACGTGGTACATAACGAGAAGACGTCCAGTTTCCCTTAGAATTCACTTCATGTAACCACCTGCGTGTACTTCTATTCTCCACCACACGTTTATGAACCATTGCAGACTACTGTCTTGATAACTACACTGGAATGCCTGTGGTTTCAGTTGTCTGATAGAAGTGAAGAATGTTACGGAAAAATATGGAACACTGTAGTTCTGCTATCTGTGGGCCGCTTACCAAAAGTATGTCCACGCGATTCATTTAAGCTTACTGATGATATGGATGATATACGTATCACCGGTTCTCTCCAAAAATATGTTACCCCCATTGTCTGTATAGTTTTGTTACGGTCAGTTAGGTGTTCTGACAAAATTATTCGGACATCATAGGTAAGCATCAAGCAGAGTTGTGATTGCTGCCGATAGCTGCTGACAAAAATATCCTGGCTGCTGGAATACACCAGGAAGCTGAACAGTATCACTGGTCTCACTCGATTAAGTATCTGTTCATGTATATATGTCATGCGTTCATATATACAGGTAGCACCTCAAAAGGATCCACGAAAAAACGTAGATTGTGTACACGTACCAGAGTGAAGTTGCGTTTCCGAAGTTTCCTATTATTTTGTGATTACGAATTAGTAACGAGAGGTTTTGCTATCCAAGTAAATTAAACATCACCCACAACTAATCGTGGCTGTCACAATCCCATTGATTTTCCGGTCAGCCCCTTTCGAAAGTATCACTCAACGGCTTAATGATTTCTGTGATGTCAGCCGATTACGTCGTCTTCACCCTTGAGCTCAATAAGCATCTATACTGTTTGATTGTAAAATCTGCCACAGGTTCAAGGTTTAAAGTTAGTAAAAAAGCACGACGTGACTTTCAAGGAAGGTACTGTGATTGTCTTTGTCCAAGTGGCTGGTCGGCTGAGTTGGATTCTACAAGGAAAAAGGGTGAGATGCTCCATGAAAGGATCCAAGTTAAAAATCGAAGCAATGCTGTTTTTGAATAGTAAGAAGAAGCGTGTTTCTTGCATCCTTCGTATGCCCTAGCATTCTGTACTACGGTTTGGAGAGTCCGTATTGTAGAGCCGAGCTGTGTAAATAAAAGGAAACAACACCTATAGAACTACCGTTTGCCCAGTCCTGGTTTCGCTTATGTACAACCATCCCTACTGAGTTAACGGGAAACTTACGGGATTGTACTGTACTGACAATAGTGACCAAAAAACTTTACACCACCAGAAAATTCTTTGTACTACAATGGTTTCACCTTTATATCTCACTAGATCTGCAGTCAGATGTTTATAAGTTCAACTGAACCAAATAATTAACGACTCAGTACAACGACATCATTTTTGTGTGCCTCATTTCTTTGTATACCGCTACAAACTCTCGAAGTCGTGTACTGATGCTTTTAGCCAACATACTGGTACATAAAACAGATTGTCTAAACAAGTCTACCAGTTAACAGTTTAATTGGTTACGACCTAGTTGAAGGCATATCTGCTGTTGACGATTCACAGCCCATAGTAAATCTACATGCTTGGTCATTCAGTCTCTACCATTGATCAGCATGACCAACTAAAACTTGCTAGCGTAATGCACCTTAGATAACATTCTACCTTTCAGATACTGCATTTTCTTGTGATCGGTCATACGAACCTATCTCCTGTATAACGGTCATAACCCTCTACCATTGGTGACTTGTAATGCTGCTGGCCGGGTTTCTGGTACAGTAAAACGAACAGCTGTGGAGGGATAAGACAAAAAGCATTCATTTTGCCCTGCAACGCAAGTTGCTGGCACATGTTAGAGATTACGATGGGTCACTGAAAATGGCTTGGGACAGGTTGTAGGGGAATGATGTTGTGCGCGAATAGCCGCAACAGTATCACAATGTTTTAAACACCAACTGTATGTTTCTGCTTCTCACCACATTGTTACACAACAGACAGGTGGATCAGTACATCCCACATCCCCGACCAACGTGTATAATCGCGTGTGCGTATGTGTTCCATCAGAGGACCCATTCTGATGCTGAGACAAACAGTCGTCTATCAAATGCTGATTGACATCGTCCTACATATCTGCTATGAATTAGGCCAACAGGTTTCGCTCAACAGGCGGTCATGGATCACAACTTTCCGAGAGATTGACATCAACAGGAATCCAAATGGCCCACACACACACAGGGCATAGGACAAATTCTTCATTATATCCATTTGAATTTAGACTGAACAACTTTGTCTGAGATTGCGTGTATCCTTCGTCTCATATGGAATGACACCAAGGTCGGAGTATTGCAGTGCGCGATAATTGTGCAGCCCATTGATCCATCAGAAAGTTTTATGTCTGTGTGTCAGGCGCAGCTCACATGGGCCTGGTTGCGTGCATCGTGATAGTCCCAGAGACTGCGAGACTGGGTCAATCAACACGCGTTCATTTGCTTCTTTCAGTTTTGCAGTGTTATGTTTAGGGTTGGGTGATTCGTGAAACAACCCAGCCAGGAGTAATTAGGAAGCTGAACCAAGTTAATTGGTGAACGTCCCGCTGTGGCGACGTCAGCTGCATTGTTTAATCCAATGCAACGTTCACCCTGGTTGCTTCCGGATAGACGTGTCTGGTGAAATATGGCTAAAAACCCGTGCTGTGGATGCGACAAATGGGTCTGCAACTAACAGAAGGATTATGACATGTATGTGGTGAAACAAACACAAGTGAACCGGATATGGACAACTAAAGACATAACAGGACGCTGATTACGTCATCCTCGTTAAATCAATCAAGGCTCACCAAAACAACAGATGGTCATTGTGTAACCCTATTGTTGGAGGTACTCGTTGCGGAATCAACTATGGTGACCAGCTTAAAACATGTTTTGACTGTCTGAAATTCTACTGAAGCATTGCTGATTTGTTTGAGGCTAAAATGACTGATGAGGATCTGATTGATATCCTTCACTTCTCCACAATATCAAGACTGTTCACCCGTGCTAGAACTAGATGCAGAACGGTAGTAATTAGAGTCACGTATGCTGATCAGTTCATCATTCAGGTCAACAGTTCAAATTTATGGACTTCAGCGCTCTACAAACAAGCACGTACGTCTCCTGACAAATCAAACTATCTTTGCCTTGTCAGCTTTGTACTTTGTATGTTTGACGTTTAGGTAACATTGGAAGAAACAAAAACGTCTTTTAACAGGCTTTCAGACAGATTTTTACATGCAATTGCGTTCGTACTTGTTGGCCAGTAACGATATTGGTGTTGAAATGCTGTCAATTTCTACTGAACGTGACTTAAGCTTTATTTTGACATTGAATCCACCGTGTATACTTGTGAAATTGGCATCATTATGTCATGTTGTTATTTCATGTAGGACAGAATGTGTTCTGAACGGTTCTGATGCTTCTTAAAATCTGTGATGCTAGACGAAGAACGTGTTATTTGCTTAGGAAACGAAATCAAGCCGCGAGCAGAGGAAGGAGACACTTCTGTTGCTCACTAGCTGATTCCAGAAACTGTGCGTCAAGCACGGTCTTCAGTACTTAAAAACATGAGAGTCAAATTAAGTCGAGGTTACAAATAGTTAATAAAATTCAACACATACATCAAGAGAGGTTAAGTTTCCCCTCATCAGCTCCATTTCAGCTAGAGTCAACAAAAAAACTAAGGCATGTGCAAAATGTGATCAGTAAACTTGTGGCAAAATTGAGGCAGTTTGCATGAGCCACCGAGGTAGTAGATTCCGTTGGTTCTGACGGTGTGTGAAATGCAAATTTCTGGCCAGATTATAGCCTTCCCATAGCAGTGGTCATAGTCCAACTGCACTAGTTAAGGTCCACCGATCCCACATTTAATTCTGCATCTTTCCGGTGGATTCGTACGAACGCGTAAGGGAGAGAGCTATTTGTAGTTGCTACGAAAAGTCAGTCATACTTGTATGCCTCCTTGGTCGGTTACACATTTCTAAGTATTCTAAGTATATGGAAACTATTAACGAACAGAGTAACACAAGTGAAATCCAACTATCAGACGTTCAAGATTCC
>LUCH01005110.1:32241-46520 GCA_013368495.1 Paragonimus heterotremus | reverse complement strand
CTGGTTATAGTGAACGCCGGGCGTTAGTGATTTTGTATCAATTGTCAGTCCACGCGGTTCATAACACAAAGACAACTCATACCTTTGTTATCCTTGATGATATCTCATCAGCACTATTACAAGCTGACGAGATGATGCCATCCAAGTATAGGAAACAGTCCACAGTCTCAAGCGGATTACCTGTAACAAAGAAGGTAGGGGTGGGAATGCCTCAGTCTTGAGACAGCACTTTGAAGGTACGAAGCGCATTCTATATAAGCCAGCCCGATAACTCACTTTGCTCAGCACAGTCTGCATGTCTTCGGCAGAGGGGCTGAGTAACACAATGTCATCCGCATACCCCATGTGGGTCAACCTAGCGCCAGGAACAAACTCGACACTAAGCTCACTGGATTCCTAGAACTCACCTTTCAAAACGTCGTCCATGACAAAATTGAACAAGAAGGGGGGAATCGGACGCCCATGACGAACACCACCGGAAGTGATGAACGTCCGAGAGAGTTGTTCATAAACTCTCATCCTGCTTGAAGAGTGAGCATGCAACGAGTTCGACAGATTCACGTATTTCCCTGGTACTCCGTTGTGAAAAAGACAGTTCGAGAGAACGTTTCAAGCAACCGAATCGAAAGCAGCCTTTAAGTCTAAAAAAAACCCCACAACCATCCGACGCCTATAAGAGTGTCGATGCCCTAGGATCCAACGCCAGATAGAAATGTGATCAACGCACCCACGATCGGACGGGAATTCTGCCTGTTCTTCCGACTTTCTCTGGTCCTAATGAGCCGATGCAATATAAGACCAGAGAGTAATTTGGACGCAACAAACACTAGACTGACATTTCTATGACTGTCACACAATCTTCGGGCCCCCTTTGGAGAACGGATTATTGTTGATAAGCACCAATCATGAGGTACCTCATCAGTTTCCCAAGTCGTCTGGAATTTTCGGTCCTGATATCAACATCTCCCGACCACTCTTGAAAAGAGAAGAGAGATCTGGTGCAGAAGCACTTATACATTTCGGTAACCTAAGTTCGAAGACCCATTCTGCTATCGACTGAGGGCCGTCTGAAACGCAATGACTGACCATTCGTGTCTCCTTGTGTACATGCTCTGGTTCAGGCCGGCTGAAGTGTTCTACAAAACTTTCACCTCAGCTGCCAAGTCGATGCGACTGATTGATGACAACTGGTTTTACTTACACTGACTCGACGACCAGTACAACCACGAATCATGAGGGAAAAACGTTCCGTTATTCCCAGATAAAAAGGTATATTCCATCTCTTTCGACTGTTCGACCAAGTGGTGCTCACGATCATCGTGCAAGCTTTTAATCAGCTTGCGCTTAAGTTCTCGACGGTCGTCGTCATATTCAGAGCCAGGTGGAGTCGAGCGACTCCGGCTGATGAGGTCTACAGAAGTGGCAGAAATCCAGTCCTACAGCAAGTGCGCAGCTCCTTCGGAACACACCTTCTCATAACAAGCTTTCATGGCCGCGGCGATTTGTTCCCCATGTTCGTTAGGTTCTCTCACCCGACTCGAACTGAACAATTTGTTCACCAATGCTTGCCCGTGAGCGTCCTTTACCCTCTCCTCACTCGAATACCAGTTAAGTACAGTGCATTTACGAGCGTGTCTTCTGAGCAAATGACAAAATAAAACAAGCACGCATAACAGCATGGTCCGAGTCCAGAGGGCTGCTCCAAAATGCACGAGTCTTCAAGAGAGTAGTGCCACCTGTAACGTGACCGAGTTGTGTCCATGGTTGAGGAGCATACGGAGATCTCTTTGTAACACAGTGTCTCTTCTGTGTTAAAATGAGGTATTCGGAATATAGAGAACCAGAAGCGCTCAGCTGCAACAGTTTTTCGCCAATGTCCGTGTTGTGCTCGGAAACCAAACATACCTCCCAGCCGCTTCTCCTCCGGAGACGACCAAAATGAACATCAGAATCACCCGCTAGTAAGATTACGTCTGAGTGTTTAGTCTACCTCAGAAGGTCAACGAGGGCGTCATAAAACGCAACCTTAGTAGGATCTGAACAGCTATCCGTTGAAGCGTACACCGATACTATGTATAGACAACGCTCTTCTGATTTGTCTTGACAGACTGTAACCGACGTATTGGATCTGACAGCGCACGAGCGATTGTTCACTGGGATACAATAGAGTGAACATTACTCTACGCTGGAATTCATTGCGATCCCCACGCTAGCTTGAACACGGGATTCAGCTTCGGTGTCCCCAGAGACAGAGAGGCCCTTGGATCGACAGTTATCTAGAGGTGAGCACAAGTGGATAACGGTGCTAGAATCGTAGACTTCAGTTACCGATACACAGTACACACCAAGCTTTAGATTTGAGACAGTACTTGATAGGGCAGTTTGCTGAACGACTTATTGGAGAGTTCGGACATTAAAGGCGCCAATGTTTAACAGTTTTTTTGGCTTTAGCAAACAGTTATCACTCGAAGGCACAGATAAGGCAAAAAACTTAGAGAATAAAGTGGAAGGAGAAAGTCGTAGTGGTTGAATGATGTCATTGTCGGGAGAACGATAACATATGACACCTCCCGGTCGTTTATGCTGCGGAAAGCGGTTGACTTGAGGGACCCCATCCGAGTCTCTGACTCCCAATTCTGACCTGCGAGACAACAAGATAGTTTTCTTGAGGGACCCTACTCGAAACACGACCGTGTTAGATAATGCGCAGGTGGTGACGGTCGACCATTGGACGATCGGAAAGTCCTTTGTTTGAGGGTACCTTTTCTAACCCTTTTCGTTTGATTTAGATTACAGCAGGGCCACAGCCATTAAAATAGTTCTCTTTTGTGCTCAAAGGGTCGTGTCCCACAATGAGTCAGACTTTTGAGTCATTGGCTCCGGGTAGGATCCCCCAAGAAAATCCTATAATCTGTTATCTCAGAGATCAGATTTTTAAGTAGGAGACTCGGAGTGGAGATCCCAAAATCAACCCTTTTCCGCGATATAAACGAACGAGAAGTATCAGGAGTTACCGTCCTCCGGACAGCGACATTAGTCAACTCCTTCCAATGAGCTTGATATAAGTCGTTGACCAATTAATGTCCCAAAGTACATGTCAGATGGCAAAACAATATGAGTTAATTCAACCTCTGGAAAGAAATGAGTGAACGACGTAAGTAACGATAGTTTTTTACGCCCGAATGAAAGACATGTATATAGTTGACCGTAAGTGTAGCTATCAATACTTGTAAGCATCCGATTATGCAGCGCGTATACTACACGGCTGACTGTCACCCAGAGCAATGTGTACCCTAAATCAATATGGATGAGTAGAAACAGCAAGGAAACGCACTGAATTGAGGGACGCAAGCGTCAACGCCAGTTGTTCATTAGCTCGGTGTCAAATCATCGTTTGGCTGCTACGCCGCCTTCTCCTGTGTGGGTTCCGCGATTGAGGCTCAATGACACACGCAGTGGGGGTGATGCATAAAGCACATGTCGGAATCACAATCGATGACGAAGAAACTCACATTGCTATCCCTGAAGATACATTATCTAATAGCTTCGTTGCTCCAAGAGACACGAACAAATATATGCAACGCGCGACCGTCAAGGGAAGATAACCGCCACCCATTCGAATAGACCAGGATTCGCAACTGTAAAGTAAGATGAAACACAGATTCAAGGAAAATCCGTTCTTTCGCAGAACGATTCGACTCTCGATCATTATAGGCGATGTAGGCTGACTAATGCCGTTCTGGTCCTTGAAATGCCACTATGGATTGTTTAATAAACGTCTATACAATTACTTCTGCAGACAAAATGATACACCGATTCTAACATGCAAACACAGATCTGTCAATCCTGAACCAGTAATTCACACGTTTAGGAATAGAGCAGATCCCATACAGACGAACTGATATCGCCAAGCTGTATAAAACGTACCAAGCTATTCACGAAACGTCCCAGATTAAAGCAAGACAATCAACATAATCCCACCCACAAATTTTGTGAGACGTTCGACACCACCGGAACAACCGCCTTTCAAATATTGTATCTAGTATGATGCCCATGGCAACGGTAAAGATAAAAGATGATGGTGAGCAATCTTGTCGGACACTGACCGAAAATTAGGCCGATAAATTCCCGTAGGCACCCAGTCACTCGGACGTTTGTCCACATAAAACTTGGAAAAGCCTATGCCTTTTTCAGAAAGCAATTATATATATATATATATATACCATATGGGATGGTAAACGCGCCACAATATAACAAGAGGTAATATAAGGTGAAGAGAGAAAAACAATAAGGGGAAAGAAAATAGAAGAATACAGCGATGGACACAGACTCGCAACACGAGAGCCATCAACTTTTATTCTTCGCCGTGTCAGACAGCGTCTTCAACAGAAAGTGTTCAGTGTCCTTCGAACCCCAGCCGGAAAGACGGGTATGTTCTACTAAAGCAAGTTTCAGAATGAATACCTTCATATCCAGAACCTGAATCATGCGCTGATCACTAGGCTGCCGCTCACGACTTAACCCACCACTCACAAACAAGGGGGGCAGTGAGTTGGCATTCGTAGCATGCGGCCAAGTCAGCGAAACCAATGAGATAGGTGTGCACAAGGGTTGACAGAGATTATCCATTTCGAAGACTCATCAGCGGACCTCATCAATGTTGACAGATTGTTCCCATCACAAGTCACTAATTCTTAGCAGACACCGGTGGTCGAAAACATATCCTCTATGAACATACTCCGCGTGAATGGACCAGGTTTCAGAGCCGTACAACAGAACTGTCCCAACAGTGACACTGCACACCCGACTTTAAAAAGAAAGGCAGATTAATCCGACGCCATAGATGAAACAAGTTGGCAAATGCTATTCGAACCTTTGCTATGCGATTTGTGATCTCATCAGACATCCCATTAGCGCTGATACAGTTCCCAAGGTACATAAACCTCTCGACAACTTCCAGCTGTTCACCACCCAGAGTGAGAGCAGACGCAACGGAATGAAACACTCCACAAGTGTTTAAAGAGACAATCGGCACTCGCCTCCGGTAAGGATGTCGAAATTTGTGCTTAGCGAAGGGTGGCGACGTGAACGATGTGGCCAAGACCAAGGTGGAAACTGCCTTGTTCTTATCTGATTTAATTACTTCAAAGTGGACGAATTGTACGATGAAAAAATGTGACTAGATTTTTCGACGCAATAGAAAGCAGGCTTATCTCTCGCTGGTTAGAGCGAACACATGGCCACTTTGAAAGATAGAATAAGAGTAACTGAGCTCTAGCCCTCGAAACACATCCTTGAGACCGATACAGTGAGTTGGCTGCCGATTGAACACAGTACTACCATTATAGAAACTTAGAAAGGTCGTCTGAATCAAGGTACTTATAGTGGTTAAGCAGTTAAAATAATTTTCAGACTTCTTATCCGGAGGATAAATCCATATCTACTGTCCGAAGACAACGGGTATTTACATTTGCAGTCAGTTGTGCTGATGACCGAACGAAGTGAAGCTAAATGTGCTTTACCCAATGTTCCCTAAATAGAGATAGACCGTACATTGGATAATCGTTACCTTCGATGATCAGCTCGCTGAGCGTTTTGGTACCCATGGCTTAGATGGACTGGAACAGCTGACAATCACCGGAAGAAACGGTTGTTTTCATCGCTGAAGTGCGATGGATCTACCCCAATTATTGATCACTATATAAGCTTCTCGAAATTCCTCAACTGTCTACCAATAGCAACGTTTTTGTAGCCAAAAGAGAGTTGACTGACAAGCATGAAGAATACGGAATACGACCGAGGAAATCAAGATGAAGGTAACTTCCTTATCAAGTACTTCACAATGTTCATCATCTTAAGCTTGGAATCACAAATTAATGACTAGTGACGGTTGGCACCAGCGCATTCGAAAGATGGCAGTTCGAAGACCAGCGCGTCCTAGTATTGACTCAACAATGAGAGTACAAGCTTTGTTACACCGACCGGCTGGAGCGAAGATGTGAACGACCGCTGAACTGGAAGACAAAGTTGGGATTAATTAAAACGCGACCGTAATCAAGGCAGATGCCTCAACGTGATCGACAGTGTATGAAGCTATTTCGCTGAAAATGATAAACCGCAATACGAGCGACCTGAGCCCAGCGTTGGTTAGAATAGGTATGACAGTATCGCACACCGGTGGTTGTCACACCGAAAGTTGGCATAAGCCAGGAACGAGCGACTGTTTGCGCACAGACGCAGTAGACGCTCGCCATCATGAGAACGGAGGGTAGTTGAAGAACAATGCCCACACAACCGACTTTCATCCGTTCTGGTTTGCGCATCCACTTCACTGTCGAGTAAAACGATGAAAATCACCTAGAAGGTTCGATAAAGGTCACGCCTTACCGTATCCATTCAACTGAAACATAAGAAATGACGAAAAAACCAATCCCTGTCAATTCAATGCAGGCTAACTTCGAATAAACCTTCAGTGTGAACGATGCACAGTCCATTACTGGTTGGGGTTAATTTGTCAAGTTCTTTTCGTTTGGTGTAATCAGGATTCCGGCCGGATCAACAGCTGTAGTCACAGATCACAGGGAAAGCGAATGGTAATCGCATTTCGAAACGCAACAGACTGATCAGAGGTACATTAATCATCACCACAGACAGCAATACATCAGTGGTTTACACTGCTATTTAACTACCACTCAACCATGAAGGGGGGAAATCGAACCCTGTATAGGAAGAGGGAAAGAAATAAAAGGAGATGGGATGAGACCTAACTATTGAAAACAGCTACGTCTATGTTCAAGCATTCGACATCCGTGGACCTTGCGAACACACAACTAAGCCGTAAGTGAAAGTAAGACGGCATCAGTAAGACAACTTCCTTACGGCTCTCACTGCCCCGCATCATTGAATGCACCCATTTCACATATAACTCGGCCAAACAACGTAAACATTCACGCCACTGAGTTCGATTTGTCGCCATCTCACTTAACGTCTCCAGCCATCGGCTCTGAGTTGCGAGGGTCCCAGCCCGAGAGACAAACCCGATCTGCAGTGGCCAACCCCTTTGTGAACGATTTCATTTCTATGCACCAGGTCATCATCTGCCCACCTCACACTCTACGCCAGTCGACCGCAGCGTCGGCAAACAGTGCTCGGTGAGGCAGACGACTAGTTGGCATCTTTAGTACATGGCCTAACCATCTAAATTTGTGCTAATGTGAGGGTTGAACGAGACTAGACCTTGACACAGTGTAACGGCTTGCGCATTTCCATGACCAATTGGGCTAAACTGGACGATGTGGCCACCACATCAAGAGTCACTCATGCCAGGCAGGCCAATAGGTAAAGGTCTGGCAAACCACAGTCTCCTGGTTCTCCGGGTTAGGAGTTGGAAAGTTGACTTCTTTTTCCGAAAAAAAAAAACCAGTTTCTGGTACATTGCCACCCACCCGCTGCCTCGTGGTACAGGTTTTTGTGCCGAAGGTTTTGGTTGAGAACTCTAATCGTTCTCTTGGGCGTCCTGGCAACATTTCGACACACGCACAACTATGAATACTCAGAGGCACACAAAGGCCAGGAACTTGAAGGGGAGCCCCAGAGAGACAACAGATACTCAGTGGAACTGCAGTGTACGAGAGAGTGAGACCTGTCGACGAGCAGGCCAAATATTACACGGCTGCACGTGGTCTGTTTTAAATAATGCTTAATTTCAAGGTATTGTGTGAACGATAGCTAGACGGCAGAAAAATCTGATGAGGTTCATTAGTATCAACAGTACGTGAACTAAATCAACCGGTTTGACAAGATTAAACACAAATGAATTGGAAAACAGTAGTTACGGCCGCAGAGATGGAGGAAATGTGTAGGCAGTGGTGTGGTAAGGGAAACAGAAACGGAACGTTTGATCGCCAGCATCATGGCCAATGAACGAGAAATATGTAAAAAACATTCATCATATGTAATGAGTTAGCACACCTTGTGCACCACTCCGAAAGTAATGATCTATCTCGTATCAATGACCACACACCCAAGACGACCACCAGTCCCATTGGCTACCGTGACTGTAAAACTTGTTTCGTGAGATAAAAATCTCGTCCTTCCTACAGAGACAGGCTCCAAAAGGCGTGCAATAAACCGACCCAGTAACTTGTTCCACAACAAGAGGTGTACTCTGCATCCCCATGTGTTACAGATCAAACATATCTGCCGGACTTTATGAGTTCATAAAATCCTTGTAAGTTCCCCAACTTTTTCCGTAGCTCAAAAAGAAGCGGCAGGGAAGAATTGGCTTGCAATGTTTTTATGACCTCACCTGTTTCCTTGTGTCTGGTCTACCATAACCTAACAATTGCATGCGTTCTGGTTGCATGCAATGTTCATTCGAAAAGTATCACAGGAATTACGTCTTTTGATAACGCTATCAAAACCTGTGAGAGTAAGTAGTCGTTTTAAAACCAGTTAGCCTAAGATTTTGCCTTCGGTCACAGGAACAAAACAGCAACTTCTATTTGTTAACTGGTGAGTAGTGATGCATGTGGTAGGTAACCAGTTCATTCGCGCAGCGACATGAAATCATAAGGTGACCGCAAAAAGCACAACCAGAAGCACCTCGGTGTGACAGCACAACGTATTTCGAACAGTCGTTCAAGAAAAGTCGACTCCTATCGAGTGTATTGGATTGGTATTTATTGGTGCGCTATATATATTTCAATATAATCACTTTCATCACCGACGATAATACATCAACGGTTGATGTTCAACTGCCGCCAAACCAGGTCAAAAGTAAGGAAGAGTAAGAAAGGGGATCTCGTTTCCACCGAAGCCTTTGTCTAGACTCAAACGTGGACAGATATCGCAGAAAAAGTTAAAAGCGAGGGCAAAGTAGCTTTTGATGTCCCTTCGCGCCATGTGCACCCAATTCACAGACGACTTGGCCAAGTAACGGTAACATTCACACCACCAAACCCTATTAGCTGCATCTCTGTAACGTACTCAGTCACAAGTTTTTTCACAAAGGCCTCAACGCGGGATACAGTAGCTAACTCACTGATAACTGTTTTTATTTCCTTACGCGGTCAATATGCGTCCAACGCGCATTTTGCCCTACCTGGAGGACTGACGTACACTAAGCGCTGCCGAAAAATTTCTGACACCCTTTATAATACCTAACCGCCTGAGCCCATGTATCCATAAAGATTGGACAAACCAGCTCGTATGACCATTCCTATCAAATACCCGTTTTCTAATCACATCGTTGCTTGCGCACCGACGTCAACCCGTGTCGGACAGTCGAATGTTTGAAATGATTCAAGTGCTGCACTTTAAGCGGCCACGTTTTACAGCCATAAAGTAAGGCCCTTAGAATCGTCTTAGAAAAGCTGCCCTTAAGCTTCAGAGATGCTCGCTGTCGCAGTTAACGGCGTGTCTTTATTCAAAACACTTCTAGTTCTGCTTAGCCCTGTTTTATACATTTTCATCATCTTGATTATTTTTTCCACACTATCCCACGTCAATATTGAGACATACAGCGGCTCGAGCCGCAGTACGTTCTTGTCGGGCTCACAGTCGTTGTGAACAAAAGGAGATCAGTTTACCACCAGGTGGACCATGCCGACATCCTGCGAGTGTCGTAGTCAGTTCAGTATAACTTGCCCTAGGACAAAATTGACTGCTGTTGGTGAACATGACCGAAACTGATAAACTGTTTACCGCAGACCGTAAACTTAGCTGAAATACGAGTAGAGCACTGATAATGTTGACAGACATGTTGCGTCGGTCGATCCACCGAATCGGATGCAATTATGCAGGTGTGCGTTGATCAACGGTAAATGCACCAATGCACCGGGATCCGACGAAAAGCGAACACATGATTTACATACTCCCAGACGAAATAATGTCTATTCTACTTTTGCGTGCTTCTCGAGGTGCAAAGGGCCGACGAAGTACAACGGATGTCAGAACTCTCTGTAGGATAATCAATTACAACAGCTCCTGAATCCCTGCCTTAATATAGAATTTATTACCAACGCACTAAAAGTTAAAGGAATGTTTTAATTTGAACACAGAACGGACTCCATCAAGTCGCTTGAATGTTGACGAAGGCTGAAACAAACAACCGTAATTACTGAAGATAATGTCACCCCTAGCTATTTGAAATTGACGACCACAAAGTCAAAACTCAAGTGGCAACTGCTGAGTAGTGCGTGCTGAACAACGCTGAAAGTTGTAGGATAGCCGCACCAAATCTAGTACAAGTGAAGTCGAACACTTTAGGGGTCATGTATAACGTTTTCAATACGTGGATTGAGAACAAAAAGTTACAGGTAAGTTGTAATATTCAACGTTTCAACCACCTCGGGCGACGATCCTCAGGAGTGTTGTTATTTTGATTACAACACTCCTGAAGAAATCAGCCGAGGTGGTTGAAACGTTGAGTAATACAGCTTGCTCATAGAGTTGCATTTTTCACAATCCATTTATTAAACGCGGAAAAGTGCTCAGGAGTAAGTGTATGAACAGTAAAGATTTGAGGCGAGCCAAATACTAGATGTAAATGGTAGACAACATCATGATATGGGTGGAATTAATCATGCAACGCCCGTCGGTAAACTAACAGTAAAAAATATAAGGGACGACAAAAGCGAGAGAAAAATAGTCAAAACTAACCCGATTGACGATACATAATTGGGCTTTTTTTTAGATAGGTGGACGAATAAAGACTTTAAGCAGCTTGTACTGAAAGGTGAAGAGAAAATAAGAACGGCAAAGTGCCCGCGTACTAAGTCGATGCGCTTCGAGATAAAAACAGATGCACAGAGCTGAACAGAAGCAGCTAAAAAACGAACTTAGACCAATAGCAATGTGATCAACGGGCCATATCATGGGATTTCTCAATGAGAACCAAAGTGAAGGTCAAGTTGTTTTTAGAATTTCACCTTGGAGATACAAAGCGAATGCTCGAACGAGTTCCCGGATGATGAGTGAACAGCATCCGTCGGATCAGAACGAGTAAACATTCGTTCTGGAAGTTGTTCAGTTCTGCTTTAAAATCACAGACTTTTACCACTACTGTGTCGAAGCGACTAACCTATCTTGAGTGTGGAACTATTCATTTTGACATCGCGACAGCTTGTTACCATGCGGCGTACGGAGTATTAAATCACAAAGGGTAATCCGAAAACTCCCATGAAATGACCAACTGTAAAGATCGACTTTAAACCACGTAGGTGATTTTAACAGCTAGAAGTTTTTGATAGTGATCGAGTTAAATAGTGAGGTTGTCAGACCTAAAAGACGATCCGAGCTTACGACTACGATCACTTGCTATTTGGTTATATCCAACTGACGAACTTGAAGAGATGGTGGCTCCAGGTAAGCTCTTAAACACACCTTGAGTGAAAATGGAGGGATAACTCGGGATGTCCTTCGGGTTTCAACAGAATAGGCTGAAAATGAGACAAGCCTTCCAGACACTCCGATGTCTGCGTTCGATCGCTCGTGCCAGGTGGCACCAACGAGTGAGAAACGGGGAGGTTAGGAAGCGGGTATTTGGTTGTGATTGTCAAAGGAGTTCTTTCGTTTAATCAATATATTTGCACGAACTTAGATGATTAGATCATGCACTAAGGATGCCAACTAGTCGTCTGCCTCACCGAGCACTGTTTGCCGACGCTGCGGTCGACTGGCGTAGAGTGTGAGGTGGGCAGATGATGACCTGGTGCATAGAAATGAAATCGTTCACAAAGGGGTTGGCCACTGCAGATCGGGTTTGTCTCTCGGGCTGGGACCCTCGCAACTCAGAGCCGATGGCTGGAGACGTTAAGTGAGATGGCGACAAATCGAACTCAGTGGCGTGAATGTTTACGTTGTTTGGCCGAGTTATATGTGAAATGGGTGCATTCAATGATGCGGGGCAGTGAGAGCCGTAAGGAAGTTGTCTTACTGATGCCGTCTTACTTTCACTTACGGCTTAGTTGTGTGTTCGCAAGGTCCACGGATGTCGAATGCTTGAACATAGACGTAGCTGTTTTCAATAGTTAGGTCTCATCCCATCTCCTTTTATTTCTTTCCCTCTTCCTATACAGGGTTCGATTTCCCCCCTTCATGGTTGAGTGGTAGTTAAATAGCAGTGTAAACCACTGATGTATTGCTGTTTATGATAATGATGATGACACTTCTGAAAATGAAATCTTGAGGCTGACCGGCTAAGTGAAGCAAAATGAACCATAATTCTTGATAACATCATTTTGAAATTGACAGTGCATAGATTTTCCCGGAGTGACACAGTTCCCATTTTGTCCACGGGTCCAATTTAAAGCTGGTCCGAAATCAAACCACTTGCCGAATATCGCCGAACACTGCCAAAAACCAGTTGTAGTTAAGGGTCCATCGGTTGCATTAATAGTTTGTGCATGCAATCGCCAGGTTAGGTGAAGCTACTTGAAGATAAAATAACTCAAACGGTCAACAAAACTGCCAACACAAGACACTATCTGACTTTAATAAATTTTATTCCAGCAACTCGCAGGAAACTGTGAAAACCGAACCAAGTTACAGACAGGTGTGAAGGAACCAGTCTGAAAAGGCATCACATAAAGATAGTCAGTATCTTTAAACACCACGAGAAACTGAATGTGCGGCAAATTGGGAAATTACCTGCCGGAAAGCAGAAAAGTGATACTGAGTGTTGAACGTTTGTTTTACGTACATAGATACATCTGTATGAAAAATCAGCCAAGCGATTTGCGACTAAGCAGACTTAGGATGTAAACAGGATGAAAGTGACATTTGGAAAAGTTACCCATGAGCAGCAAAAATCCAACAACTTGCCTCAGAGTTTGCAGATATAGGAGCACATTGTACGCAACTGCCCATACGAGATGCGTCCCTTGGGTATCTTTTTGCCAGGAGTTTCACCGTTGCATTGTGAGTTACCGTTCCATCGTCTTCATTAGTTACATAATCTTCAGTGTCTTCTTCAAACTCTTCAGCCTCAATATGGCCAGAGCCGTAAAAATCATCACCCACTGGACTTTGGGAGTAGGAAGGACTACTGCCCTCTCGAGACGACGATTCAACGCTGTTATGATCAATCACGCCATAAGACCTTGCGTTGGTTTTACTATCCAGAGAAGAGGCAGATTTAGTACGACATTTGTCACGCCGGACTTTTGAAAGATGACCCACACTAATCAACATGAAACCCGAACTAGATTCTTTCGAACTATGGCCAGAATTCAAAGCCAGGTCCAGATGAGGAACAACTAAACGGCAGACCGTTTTATTATTATTGTTTGAGACATACTTCCGGAAACAGCAGATACACCGGAACCATTTTTGATATCAGTGCTTGTACAAACTGGCAGTCGAACGGCATATTCATCGACATAACTGCCTGGCACAGCCACAGAACCGTTCACAACCGCGCTGACTGGCTTTGACTTGACGACTTTCTTTTCCTTAGTATCTAAGTTGCTTGACATTGTGCCCCGGGAACAAAAAGGTTGCCTGCGCAATCCCAGGGCTCACACCCTCACACACTTCGGACCATAATCGGAGGGGGGCAGGGAAAGCCGCCAGAAACCGGAGACCGATTAAAACAAAGAACCGTGGTAGTTATTACATTACCATGCATGTTTCACCATCTTTGACGCATAATTCACGCCAATATATCCGGGAAATTGCGTGACTTGATTTTGACTAAGGTGAATTCGTACAGTTCAATGGGTCCAGACAAGATCCATCCCTGAATTCTCAAAGAAGCAGCCGTTAGTCTGGCTGAACCCTTTTACAGGCTGTTTAAACAGACACTCCAGACTGGCATTCTCCCTAATGTATGGAAAGAGGCGACGGCCACGCTCATATTTAACGCGGGTGACCGGCACGATCCCGCTAGCTATCGGCCAATCAGCCTTACTAGTATTCCGTGTAAGATAAAGGAGCGCTTATTGAAACGTGCTATCATTAACCACCTCTCATCAAACCATCTTTTTCCTCTACTCAACATGGCTTCCTTCCTTATCGGTCATGCGTAACTAATATGCTTGTTTTCATGGACAGTCTGACAGAGGCCAGAGATATTGGCCTTATCTCAGACACCATCTTATTCGACTTTGCCAAGGCTTTTGACCGTGTCCCACACGGCCCCCCGAAACACAAACTGGAAGCCTATGGTATTCAAGGAGAGGTGTAGTAAGATCACCTTCGACGTCCCTAAAATCCTAAACTCCCTGTGACGTGAGAGTTGCCTTCCCAGTACCACCGCGTCAGTTCACATTACCTCG
>LUCH01005110.1:0-23338 GCA_013368495.1 Paragonimus heterotremus | reverse complement strand
GTGTTGGCCAACACAGTTGTCGACTTTAAGCGTAAGCTTGATGCTTGTTGGTTGGCATTATTTCCGGATACGGAGTTATAAGGTGATTAGGATCTCCCTAACCTGGTGGCGACCTTCTCTCTTCCCTCTATCTGCATCTTTTTTAATGCTTCTCACTTCTTCTTTCTTGCCAGTTATAGACAGTTTCTGTAAGACTTCTTATTAGTTATTTGTCTCTCAGCTGTTCTGTTGTTAAAGCCAGAAAGTATTTTTTATTCTGTCGTCCAGGAGTCTGATACATATATGGTAGCACCAGCATTGGCTTTGATCCTGTCTTTTAATCTGAGTATACCATGATTGCTGACGGTGATTCCAATCCCGCTTCCCTCCATCATTCAACCGTTGGCATCCGATAGATTGCCTGCGTGGTCCTGTTGAGAATTTGACCAGAGATATTCTCGATGCTCCTTCAACAATCTACTGTGTTCTACATACCCCTGAAAATTTCAAGACACTGTTGAAGGGAAGTTTCTCTTCTCCATTTGCCGCAGCACGGTGGGATCATCTGAGCTCACTGGTGCAAGAAACTGGACATCAACCGGCTACCAGCCTCAAGTCCTTTGATCTGAACTGAACTGGATGCAATTTTATTGTTTATTTTATTTATTGAGCCATGTAGTATTCAGTTTCGTTCTAATTCTTCGTGACAATCACGAATTGTGTTCCGAGTTTCAATTTCAACTTCCGCTATGTTGGTGGAACTGGTCATCGCTGTTCAAGCACACCTCTGCCTGTCTGTTGTCCCCTCAGCTTTCAACGCTCCACATTGGTCCACAAGGTTAGCCGGAGGGCAGAGTTTGTGACTTGTCAGGCACATCGTCCTCCCGGGTTTATCTACAGAGTTCTATCATCCAGTGTGTTTCGGAGATTTCAGCGCTTCTGATTGGCCCACATGGTCCATTTCGGCACGCGCACAACGTCCTATGCTTTCCACTGAGAAAGTTTTACTACCATGTTCCGTAATCCTACGCCCTTGTTTGTGACCATCACCATCACTTTTTCAATTGGACCGTCAACACAAATAAACGTTCCACTAGACCATTCGAAGAGGGATGATGTGCGGTCGTTTTAATGTGTTCACAGCCAAGCATACACGTCATATCACTGAAGAGTTGGCACTGGAACTGCGCGCCTCTATCAGTAGTAACTACTGAAGGTAAACCGAAGTTAACAACCCACTGGAGCAGAAACGTCCTGACAACTGTAACACTAGTGATGTCTGGCATGGGAATAGACACCGGCCAATGAGTGAAACGATCAACACAAGTGAGCAGAAAAGTCTTTCCATCGGAAGGAGGTAGGGGACCAAGAATATCTAAATGGATGTGAGAGAACCGAGAATTCGTTGTGGGGAAATGACGGGGTGCGGAGGCAACATGATGGTGGACATTGCTACGTTGACAATGCAAACAGGAGTTTACCCACACGCGTACATCCTGGTTTATACTAGGCTATACCTAAAGTTGAGAAATGAGTTTGGGAGTGGCGCGTACTCCGGAGTGTGAAAGCGAGTGTAGGAAGTTGAACAGGGGTCTACGACAAATTGATGGAACAAACGGTCGCGGATTGGGAGTAGATACGTCACACAGGATAGTGGAATGAGAGTGAGGAAGGGGAACCTTGGACAGGCGGAGAGATAAGAATGTCTCTGGATGAGATAGTTCCTCGTCGTTCAGCTGTGCTTCTGCCAGTTTCCCCAGGCTTGTCTCTGATGAAAGGGCGTCGGCGACGACGTTGGTAGATCCTGGAATGTGATGAATATCCGCTGCGAATTTTACGATGAAATCAAGATGACGGATTTCACAAGGGGAATGTTTGTCCGGTGAGGAGTTTAGTGTGTAGACGAGTGGTTTTTGGTCTGTCAGAATGGTGAAAACTCGATTTTCTAACGAGTGCCGGAAATGCTGAATCGACAGGCATGTCGCGAGTAGTCCTCTGCCAAACGTACTATAATTAGTTTGTGCAAGGGACAGCTTTTGTGAGAAAAATGAGAGGGGTTGTAATTCCTCGTTGACAAGCTGCTGGAGAACTCCTCCCACTGCGTTTGCTGAAGCATCGGTTGAGAGAAACAATGGAATGTTAGGGTCGGTATTAAAATAAGACAAGGCAATTGTTTCGCTAAGTGCTCTTTTGCCAGTGGTAAGCGCATATAGTGCTTGGTCATTGAAAACAACGTCTTTCTTTGATCCACGTAGTAGGTCGGTCAACGGTTGTAGAATATGTGAACAGTGTGGTATGAAACGACGATAGTAGCTGATCATACCACTGAAACGTTGGAGTTTTTTAGTGGAATCGGGAAGGGGGAATCTTGTGAGGCTTTGACTTTTGTGTTCAGCGGTCGAATGCCCTTGGAATCGATTATATGTCCCAAAACGTCCAGTAAATCAACACTGTGGACGCACTTTGAGGGATTAATAATGATTCCAAATTGGACGAAACGTTCGAAAAATAAGCGGTGTTGTTCATACTCACAATGATCTCCACTAGCAACCAACACATCATCAAGATAAACATAAACAAAATCAAAACCCCTGGTTACTTTGTCCATAAAACGTTGGAAAATTTGGGCGGCGTTACGTGAACTAAATGGCATTCTGAGAAACTCAAAAAGACCAAACGGCGTTGTGATTGCCGTTTTTGGAATATCCTCAGGGGCCACGGAAATGTGATGATAAGCGTGCACTAAGTCAATTTTGGAAAAGACGATTTTGGTATCGAGGGTAAGAGAAAAGTCATGAATATGGGGAATTGGGTAATAATCGGGGGTTGTAACACTGTTGAGTGCACGGAAATCGCCGCACGGACGTCAGTCGCCTGACGTTTCAGGAGCCATGTGCAATGGGGCTGGCCAACAACTGTTTGACGACCGGATAATAACTAGCTGCAAAATGTGATCAAATTCAGCTTTAACAGCCTTCAGGTTTGCGGGCGGAAGTCGACGCGGTCGAGCGGCAGTAGGACGGCCTGTGATGTTGATGTGGTGAACTACTTCCAGTTTAACTTCCGAGGGGTCGTACGAAGGAGTTGTAAGTTTTGAAAAGCTTTGGAACAACGCAGAAAATCGTGATGCAGTCTCGGGTCTGGGGGAATGCAGACCCATGGAATTAATCTTGGCTCGTGTGCCGTGCACCGTTAGTAACGTTGTGTGATCCGAAATATTCTTTTGTTGCACATCAGCGCTAAGTCCGAAAACTGACGGGAAATCAGCAGAGATAATGGCATTCTGAACGTCTGCAATGACGAAAATCCAACGAAATAAGCGTCGCAATCCTAGATCCAGCGTAAGTGAGCGCGTGCCGTATTTTGCTATTCGACTTCCATTAGCAGCTCGCAGGATAGGCGAATTAAGTGGGGAAATAGTTTCTGCTCGCCGTAGATTTAACTTCAATTCGGCTCCGGTACTGATGAGAAATCCGAAACCAGTAGACTTATCTGATAGGAAAAATAAGCGGCATGTTTGAATTAAGCCAGCGACAGTCGTCGCCCTGACTGACTGGCCAGTGTGTTCATAGAAGGGGTAGATTTGAAAGACCATGACTGGTTCAACTTCCTTGCACGTTGACCACAGTTATGGTGGTACCAACAAAATGATGTATTCCTGTTGGGTGTATTTGAACGCTGACGGTTGAATGGACGCACACTGGATGATGACCGATTCCGACGAAAAATATGGTTCATCATCTGCTGCATCTGCATTGTTAGTGCGGTTATTTGTGCGGTAAGTGCGTCATGCGTTGGGGTGGGAAATGTGACGAAAGCCAGCTGGGAAGACGGGTTAGCTTCCAGCATCTTATTTGCAACGTCAGCTAATTCCATAATGGGGACGGTGGGATTAAACGATGCCAGTTTTCTGGGGGTAGACGGAGGCAGATGTTTCATTCAGATTTGTCGAAAAATAGAATCGTCCATTTTTTGAGGTCATAACGACCGTTTCATATGTCCGAGTAGTTGCGACGGTTTACGATCACCCGGTTCAATATTAGAGAACAGCTGGTCTAAATTCTTTTGCTCCAACACTCCAATTCTTTTTCTTTCGGGCATTCAAAAGGTATTTTATTATTAGGATCACAAACTTCCTCAGCAATCTCAGTTGGGATAGACTGAACTACGTATGAATACATTGTTGGTTGGGACTTTACTCTATGAGTCCTGAATATAGCTTTGACCTGACCGAACCACAATCGGGGATTAGAAATACGAAAACTGGGAGGTCGGATAGTAATAGATGTCTCGATGAAATTGTTGTCAACTTCAACGCTGCACTGAGACATGTCAAAGTAGTAAAATATCAAAAATAAGGTGGGTAAGGGAAACTATCACGTCGGGCCTGCCAATTCGTAATGGGACAGATGTGTGGACTACAATAATTCTCGATATACAAATAACGAGTGAAACCAAGGACCGGACTCAACAGAAATTAACAAGGTTCGTGAGGCATCCAACGACGTAGGAAAGTAATCGGATTGTTCCAAGCGTAGCTGAGGGTGCCAAGTAACAGACCTGAAATTTAATCCAACGAATAGGAGGATTTGAACTGGATAGCAACCGCCGGCGTTGTAGGAGGAACCAGCAAGCGCGTGTAGCACAGTTTATTCGAAAACGGGCTGTGTTCTTGTTTTTACTCACGTCAAACCGAAATGTGCAATGTAGTTTGATGCAGCAGCTAAGCAGTGTTAGCAAAACGAAGTACAAAATAGTAAAAACTCTACGTAGTGTTCATATTTCACAGTTATATTTCATAATCCATTTTTGAACCTTTTGTTTATACCGTTTTGTTACATCCATCTGTACACTTGTTTGAAACCATCACCATCACCTTTTGAACTGAATCGTCAACACAAATAAACAGGAGTTACCGCGCGTCATCTCTGTCTTCTTCATTGGTGCAGATATTTGGGGCGGTAAAGTGATTGAACGGTGAAATATTTCAGCTCCGCGTATTGGTTGATCTATCGACGCTCAACGTTCATAATCTCGCCTCGCTTGTGAAAATTTCTGTCGGTCGTCCAACGAATCTCACCTCTGGCGTAGTCTATCTTTCTCGTGGTAGTCCATTCAATCCAACAGATGTTGGCTTATCAGCGAGTCACTTCAATTTTACTGAAACGTCTCCCTTTTGATTTGTCTGTACATCTTTTGAGCCTATCCGTTAACATTACGATTTTTTTTGATATTACCATAATTTAGTTACTTTTATCGTTAGATTGGTTAGTCCACTACAAAATTGGTGAGCCCGCCTATTTTTTTATAACAGTTCTTTATCCATTTTTTTATATCAGCACTACTTAACGACACCATGGACATTGACACTAAAGGCGAGCACAGTGTTGCTTGAAAATTGCCCGAATACAGCGCCCAAAACCCCCGATTGCGTTTCCACCAGATTGAGACCGTCTTTACAACCAGGCGGATAACATCTCATACATGGCGTAGTCTCTTCCCTTCGATGTCGCGGTATGAGTAGAAGATCTGCTGGAATCAGTCCCGTCCGACTTCCATTATACCATTTTAAAGACGCCATCATACAACGGGCTGGGAAGTCAAAAGCTAAACTGCCTCATGACTTGGTTAACTCAGTCGAGCTAGGTGACCGGTCCCCATTCCAACAGTTACGTTATACGAGAGGCTTTTTGGGCTCGCGGAAGCCCGATGATGCCATCTTGAAGCAGCTGTGGGCGGAGAGTTTACCGTCTGCGGTGGAACACATTTTGGCAGCCATGGATGAAGAAAGCTCATTTGACAAATTGGCAGCCCTTGCAGACGAAGTATTGGAAACGTTCCCTTCACAATCGGTATGCGCCGCAACCACAGCTGTCCTCACTTCGTCCAGTTCAGTCTCAACTATTGATGGTGGTTGTTGATTTTGTTAGGGTATGTTGC
This sequence comes from Paragonimus heterotremus, assembly GCA_013368495.1. Lineage (NCBI taxonomy): Eukaryota > Metazoa > Platyhelminthes > Trematoda > Plagiorchiida > Troglotrematidae > Paragonimus > Paragonimus heterotremus. Next base: position 17,419 of record LUCH01005110.1, on the reverse strand, counting down.
ATTATTTTGAGATCGTTGTGCCTTGTTTGATCTGTGTTGAAGGGTGGCCCTATCTTTCTTCATTTTTCTAAGAATAAACAGTACCAACCATTTTTATTCTTACACCAACTACTATGACCGTTTCTTTTACTCTTATTCAGTCTGACCCCTGTACATTTATAAATGTCAAAGTAAGACATTTTCCTTCCATGTTCTTTTTTGAGTAGCCTATAATTCTTGCCACTTCTCAATGCGTAAACCGTCACTTTGCTTCAACCCGACCAATTACCATTTGTTTGAGTGAACTTAATTCCGTTTAATTGTCCCCCATTACTGAGCAGTGCCTGGTTGTCAGAGTTGTTGTACCGACACATTGTTTGTTTGATTTGGGAGGATATTTTAAATTCGAGGTATGATATTTAATTTTCATGTGCATCGATTCAATTAGTACCGTATTAAATCCAGTTTTCACGAGCGTCCTCTCATTGACCGTTTGAAAGATAGATTATCTTTTATGCCGTTGGATATTGAGAATGTAATTTCTGGATTAACCGATTACGCGTAACTCGTTGTGAACCTTGAATCGTTAGCGAACGATTCAATAGTGGTCTAAAGCTTTTGATAGTGAAGATGTGCCATCGTATGGACAGTATGGCCATACAGACCAATGAGCTGAAAAGGCACCCACCCAGAAACCGTGCACGATCTGCACGATGTAACTCCCGCAACCCATCAATGTCGTGTTGGTATCACCAAAACTTCCGACACAAAGCTGAGAAGTGCACCCAGAAGGTTCCTTATTGATACCGGATCATAGCTCAGCGTCATTCCATCGCAACCAAATGATCGACTTCAGTCTGGCCGGTATACTTCACTGTCCGCTAATCAAAGCCGCACCAAAACCTACGTGGAACGCTCTCTCACTGTTGATCTCGGTCTCCAGCGATGTGCTCGATGAATATTCTTGCTCGCTGACATCCAAACACCACTGATCGGTGCCGACTTCCTGGCACACTTCAACCTTTCCCTTGATGTCAAGAGGCGTACGCTAAATGAAAATACCACTGTGTGCACAATAAATGGAGTCCAATAAACGATCGCTTCACTCGGCATGCGGCCCGCTCCTCCGACAACACCGTATTTCGCAGCACTGCCGAAAGAATTTCCTTCGCTAACCCTGCCGTGCTTACATACCGAGACGGCCTAACACAATGTGGTACATCATATTATAACATGTGGCCCTCCGACTTTCGCTTGCCCACGCCGTTTACATCCAGACAAACTCAAAATAACCAAGGGTGAATTCGAACATATGCTTCAGCTGGGCGTAATTCGGCCTTCAAGCAGCCCGTGGGAAACATCACTACACATGGCGCCCAAAAAGTCTCTGGGCGATTGACGAACTTGCGGTGATTACCATGCCCTCAATAACTGCACAAACCCGGACAGGTACCCCATACCACATACCCACCACTTTTTTTCAGGACTCGCTGGCGCCACTATTTTCTTCTAATTAGACCGAGTACGCGCCTATAATCACATCCCGGTAGCGGAGCAAGACACCCCGAAAACAGCCACTACAACCCCTTTTGGACTTTTCGAGTTCACAAGAGTGCCCCTTGGATTCCGTAATGCGGCCGAAAAATTTCAGCGATTCATGGACGAAATATTGCGTGGACTCCCTTTCGCGTAAGTCTACATCGACGAGGTTTTGATCGCCAACCGCCCAAACGAGGAGCACTTTTCTCATTTTCGTGCTGTTTTCGATCGTTTCGCCCAGTACGACGTTAAGATCAACATCGACGTGTGTGTCTTCGGGCTTAGTTCATTGGACTTCCTGGGACACCGCACTGACTACACCGGCATTACACATTTGCCAGACAAAGTTGAGTCCATCTTGACTTTTCTGATTCCCGCTACGGTGACCCAACTCCGACGATTTCTCGGTATACTTAACTATTATCGACGTTTCATTCACCATTGCGTGGACATTTTAAAACCTCTGACAGATCTGGTCGACCCTAAACGTAGGTCACTTGAACTCCCACCCGAAGCCAAGACAGCCTTCTCAGCTGCAAAGGAAGCCCTATGCCACGCCACTAAACTGTGCTTCATCAGTTACGATCTAAATGCACATCTTCTCACCACGGATGCATCAAATGATACCGTCGGCGCAGTCTAAGAACAATCCTCAAATGACGAACATCAACCATTATCCGTCCTTCTCCCAAGAGCTTCGGCTAGCACAGATAAAATACAGCACCCTCGAACGTGAACAGCTGGCAATTTATTTGGCAATACTTTGCTTTCGGCACCATTTGGAAGGCCGGAACATTGTCGTGCAAACCGACCTCAAGTAGTTGACATTTGCTTTCCACACCAAACTCGATCGGTACTGCCGGCGTGAAATCAAACACTTAAAATGTATCTCCCATTTCACCACGGACATCAGACATATAGGTGGTGATGCTAACATCGTGGCTGATACTTTATCACGTCCTGATGTCAACTCACTCCTAGCGTCAACTCTTTTCGACTTGCCTGAAATGGCAACAGCCCAGCAGCACAGTGAGGACATGGAAGACGTTCCCACCTGTAAGTCCTTGAAATTACCTACCATTCCCTTGTCGACACAAACTGGTGACATTTTGTGTGATAATTCAAAGGGCAAACCTAATCCTTTTGCCCTACTTTCATATCGTCGCAATGTTCTTAATCATTTCCAACGTTTATCTCACCCCGGAAAACGAGGCACATTAAAGCTGATTGCACAGCGCTTTGTCTGGCCCTCCATGGAAAAAGATTTTCGCCTTTGGTCATAGTAGTGTATGGAGTGCCAAGGGAGTTAGGTGCACAGGCATTCGGTTACCACACCTGGCAAATTCTTCCAGCCTGACGCCCGTTTTTCCTATATACACCTTGACAATGTTGGCCCATTACCACTTTCCAACGATTGTGTGTAAATATTGACCGTAATCAACCGTTTCACTCGCTAGCACTTGGCTGCGCCTATTAGAGATGTTTAAGCGTAGACAATCGCCAAAAACTTCTTAGAACATTGGGTCGCTAATTTTGGAGTGCCATCTAAAATCACTACAGATCGAGGCACTCAGTTTCACTCTTCCCATTTCCGCAACATCACGCAGTTACTGGATTACTCCTACATTAAAACGACGGCGTGCCATCAGTGTGCTAATGGTTTAGTCGAATGTTTTCACCGGCAACTTAAAGCCCTGGCAACCGCACAGTTGGACTCGACGAAAGTGAGCGAACGTCTGCCACTCATTCTTCTTGGAATCCTGTATACCGTTGAAGAGGACATTGGCTGCACTACCTCTGAATTAGTATACGGTACCAACTTGCTCCTCCAAAAAGAATTGCTTCAACCTTCGACTCACTCAGACCCAGGTACGTATTACATTTCACGTTTACGACAACGCATGTCCGACCTTCGTTTTACGCCGACCCGTCATCACTAGCGCCGAGAACAAATATCCCCAGATTTTTTTCATGCAAATTTGTGTTTATGCGCCAAGACGCCGCCAGGAAACCATTGCAACCGCGATATCTCGGTCCCCTTGAGGTAGTTAAGCATGACTATAAATTCTTCAATATTGACAAGTCCGGACGCAAAGAATCCGTATCCACTGACCGACTAAAACCAGACTACACAGAGAAGGATGTTGACCCACCTAACAGGATGCTGACTGAAAGATACCCCTACCCACCCCTGACCGTATCACATCCACCTGCGGTCCAGCCCCCTTTTTCTCTTGAACAACGAACCACACGTAGAGAGCGGTATGTACATTGTCCGAAACGTCTGACGCATGGCAGTACGTGACATGGCCATCGAGCGTTTGGTTTGCTTTCTCTTCACTGCCGTTCATTCATAGTTCTTTAGCCCACAAACACTGGTGGGGGGAGTATTATAGAGTCCACAAGCCACAGCTATATTTCATAATTCATTCTTGTGCATTTTTAACATATCGTTTCGTTACCTTCAGTTTTACGCTTGTTCCAAACCATCAGAAATCAATTTTGAATTGTATCATCAACACGAATAAACGATGGGTACCGCGCATCATCTCTGTCTTCTTCATTCGCTGCGTGTATTAGCTAATCTATCGACGTTCAAATTTTATTAAATCACATTCTTTGTGGAATTATCTCTCGGTCGTCCAACGAATCTCATCTCTGGCGTTGTCTTTCTTTCTTGTGTTGGTTTATTCAATCTAACGGACCTTGACTTATCAGTGAGTCGCACCTACTTTTACTGCTACATCTTCCGTTTGATTTGTATGTACACCTTTTGAGCCTATCCGTTAAAATTGCGACTCTTCTTTGACATTACCATATTTCAGTTACTTTTATCAATAGTTTCTGTCCACATCTGCCCTAGTTGGCGGCTGGTGTACAACCGTGCGGAAGGTTCTCCCACGTCCAACTCCCCAGCGCCTCAACTAATTACATAGAAGTCACCTTGTGACCGGCGAGTAAATAGATAAATAGATTTTATGTGAAGTTTCGCCATCCTCTCATTACGATTTCTGATTCGTATTAACGCTTAGTTGAGGAAAGTTTGGGCGTACGAACCAGTCAGCGAGCAACTAGCTTCGCGATAGGCTTTATTGCAACAGGTAAAGGCACCAAGCAGTTGAACGTGAGGGAGCCTTTAGCACAGCCACACGCCAGCTGCCAAAGAGGACGAATGTCCGTGGAAACTCCGATCGATGTTCGGAATTCAAAACAGCGTTGGACTGGCCAGGAGACGTTCCCAATGGAAATGGCTAAACACCCTTATCCGGAGGAATGTAGTCGACAGTGGTGGAAATGACGTGGAACAACTATACAGCCACCTGCAAAAAATTACGATACCCACGCAAACACACTAATTTGGATGTTGGTGGCTTGTAGTGAATTTACATTCACCGTGTAACGTGAACAGGTACGGCCGTGTTAGCAAGGCACCCCCATATCGCAGGGAGTTTAGAATTTTGGGGCCGTTGAAGGTGACAGCACTACAAGTCTGCTTACGTACGCAAAGTAATTCAGTAAATCAAGTTTGTGTGTATAACCACGGTTTTCGTGTTACGACCTCTGATATACGTTAGTTCAAGGCTGAGGGGACATCGGGCTTGCAAACCAAACCGCACGAATCTAGACTCCCGGTAACACTGTGCGGTGAACTTGAGTCGAAACAAGTATTTTGATGGGATGTGTGAAACTGCCCATGAAAGTAAATATGGTAAGTAGTACTAAGAAGTAGTAATATTAATCGGCGCGCTGAACCACTTCCTCGTGGTGCCGAATGGGCGATCTCGTTGCAAACCTTGACTGGCTCAGTGTTGACCATCTCGGGATAGGGGCAACCACTCTACTTGGTTTTAATCTTACTGATTAAAGTCGATCAAGAAAATGAAATTACCGCCAGCCCCTCCGTGCAGGCAGCTACCAGTACGCAGGATAGTCAAGCGGAGTACACCTGTTCAGAATGTCGCCAGATTTCCAAGTGGAATGCTGGCTTGTAGAAACATACTCGTAGGTATCGACGCAGGAAGTGGACACCCAGCCTGCCACAATCTTTGACTGTGACAACTGTGACCACAGCTTTCCCACCAAAACTGGTCTCAGTCAACACAGAAGGCATGCACATCCCGTCGAACGCAACCATGAGAAGCTCATGTCCATCAGAACCGTCGGATCAAATTGGTTTAAGCAAGAACCGGCTTCTCTTATCATATGTGCCGATGCACTGGCTCCGTCGTGCCCTATTTGACGCGAACTTCATCATCGGCTACTGTCACATTTCCCAGGTTGTACTTTCGAGAGCATTCGGACTCTTCTGTATGCGCTAAATTGGCAGAGGAATACTGTCCCCGCTGCCGATCCAACCACCGTCTCACAGACTAACAGGACATCGGATATTGGGTCCCAAGCTGCTGATCATTCTGAGTGGTTCACCTGTTTGATCCAAACAACGATTACTCAACTGGAGTCCAATGGCGAGGCTTTCCTTCACAGTGATGAACTACTAGCTATCGCCCGCGGTCTTCAGGTAGGCATTTTCACGAAGGTACAAGCTAAATCGTTGTTGAACATGCACGCTTCACTAGCCCTTCCGTACACCTGGTGACTTGTCCCTCGATGCCGTAGTCGTGGTTACGTCGGAACCCACCTGACTACTAAACGGATACGGAAGGCTATCTATGCAGCATAAGAAAGATGCTGCGTTTGGAGTTTTTCTCAACGGGATCCAGAGAACTGCCTACAAGATGAACCGCGTCCTCCCAGATAATTCCAACGAATACTTGTCCGAGGTACTATTGGCTCATCCGCACGTTGATGAGCGACCATCTCGCACGATTATGCCTCCGGACTGGTCTTTGGTTGACCCGACTACGGGTGAAGAAGTATCACGCACTTTGAAGCACATGAGAAATACCGCTCCAGGTTTGGACAAATTTTTGGCCGGATACTTCAACCCGTTCCTGTTAACCCGAGGTTTTCCAATCCACTCATACCGCTCCCGCATTAAGCCTGTACCCAAAGTAAACAGTCTTTCATCTCCCTCCGAGCTCAAACCCATCGCCGTATCTTCAACGTTGATACGTTTTCCCCACAAGATATTGGCCGATCGTTCGAATTCGCGCTTGCAACTGCCCGTCCTCCAGTTTGCATTCGTACATTGTGACGGTTACCTTGAGACGACCTCCCTGCTTCATGTGATGCTTCGGAACTCATGTACCACGTCTTTTAGTCTGTGTGCGGCTTCTATCGGCGTGTCCGAAGCGTTCGATTCTATCTCACAAGATTCGATTATCAGGTCGGCCCGAGCCTTCAGTGTTCCTCTACTCCTGACGCATTACATTGCCGACTCCTACATGAATGCCTCCTTCATGCTCAGTGGCCCCGTTCTCCGGTCCCAGCGTGGTGTTCGCCGGGGTGACCCACTTTTTCCTCTTCTACTCATTACGGCAATGGATGGGGTGTTGGCTATTTCGCGACCGGAGCTTGACCACCACTTCCACGATACACCGGTTTGCAGTTTCGCCTGCGCCGACGGTCTGATCCTCCTAGCTGAGAATCATACGCGTCTCTCCGAGAAGCTTGCAGCCGCCGCCAGTGCCCTGGAATCATCCGGACTGGAGATCAACACACAGAAATCTAATCTCATGGTCATCCGCGATGACCGTAAACATAACGCAACTGTCATCTCCGATGAGTCTATCCACTTCGTCCCCGAACATTATCCACTCACTAAGCGACTCTGACATTGTGACCTATCTAGATATCCTGTTCACCTGGAAGGATTAAACATTAACTAATCACCGTCTACAACTTTGTACGATGCTGGATGAAACTACCAGAGCGCCCTTGAAGCCACACCAACGTCTCGAACTCATGAGACAGCGTCTGATCCCGAAGATGAGTCACTCATTAGTGTTGAGCCGTAACACGCCGCAACACACTCAAAGCTATGGACTGTACTAGTCGCAAGTTTGTTCGGCAGCGGCTCCGGCTTCCTAAATTCACACCAATCAGCTACATCCATATTCCAATTCGTTTGGGAGGTTTGGACATCCCAAATTTGTCTTCCGCTATTTCTTTCTTACGCAAATCTCGAGTGGAGACACTTCTCTCCAGTCAATGTCCAGTTATGCGGAATGTGGTCAAAGATAATTCGTTTGGCTCTATCTTGAGGGAAGTAAACATCGCAGTACGCGTTCAGGGTGTAGTGGTGACGAACAAGGAGGAAGCCCATGCGATGTGGATGGATAAACTCTATCATTCGCTAGACTGCCGTGGTCTCCAGGAAGTGTCACGCTCTCCACTCTCTAATAGTTGGCTGTTTAACCCAGATCGTATCTTCTCAAGAATCTTTATTCGTGCCATCCAGCTCAGTTGTAGTCTGTTGCAGAGTAAGGTCTGAAATTCACGAGGTGGCCGAAGTGACTACTCAGTACTCTGTCGTGACAACTGCAGTCACCTGGAAAGCCTTGCTCACCCTTGCTGGATCACCCATGACGCGCGTTGTGTTTGGCACAACCATGTGGCCAAAGACCTGACGAAACGACTGCGCATGTTGGGCTATACAATCTTCGAGGAGCTGCGAGAACCAACAGCGAGCTCGTTCATAAAACCCGATGTGATCGTGGTTCGTGACGGCGCTGCTGTAGTGCTTGACGTCAGTATAGTGGATGATTACCGAAGCCAATTTGCTTGGACAGACGAGATTGTGAAGTATGGGACCGACTTTCGTAATGCCGGTATTCAGTCAGTCCTCCATACTCTGGGCTTGGATGTGAACTCTGTTTGTCATTCACCCATGACCATCTCTAACCGCGGTATTATATATCCTTCTTCAAGTTACGCTATTCTTTGACTGGGGCTGCCCTCCAACGCAGTCACGGATTTGTATACTGACTGTTCCAGGTTCCCTAAATACTTACGGTACATTTTTGCGGGGAATGTGTCGCTAGCTGGTGCCGCCCCTCTGGAAGTTTCCTCATTATGAAGGACATTTTCTGTCTCGATATATGAACCTTGACTGTGCTAGCACTTCTGTGCCCTGAAGAGCGTTTTTGATTTTGTGAGACTGGCTGTTTACCTATTTTCTTTTCATTATTTTTTTGTACTTTTTTTGAAATTCCGAGCCCGTTTTGTTATTTAAAGCGGAAATAACTTTTCATTTGATGGCTGGCCCGTTAACGCTGGTTATACTTCTGAGATGACTGGTCATCTGTTCAGTGTTGCCAACTACCCAGCGTCTTATATTGGACAGAGCTTGTTTTTACCTTCACCTTCTTTTTTACATATATGTTGCTTAATTTTGGTGTCGCCGTTTGTTCTTCCCTTGAATGAAGATCTATATAATGCTCTACAAAATCAGCGATATTAGTAAATACAATTATTCTTGTCCTCCATGTCTGTGGCAGTATAACCACCGTGCCAAGTGTTGTATATACAATCTCCATAGTACGGGATCACTACCACACTTTTCACACCTGGTTCGATAATTTACTCAGCGACAACAGTGCAGAAGTCGGCAGACTGCGCAGTATTGCTTATTATCTTACGACGGGAGAAAAAGGTGTACAACCAGGTAGCATGTTGCATTTAGCGCGCAAAACGGAAAGCAAACACGTCCTACCAAAGAGTGTCAAACAGCACAATATAATGCAAAAATTAAACGTTTCCGTGAGGTCTCTCTAACAATTCACTTAGCAAGCAGCTGCTGATAAGCCGGATTGCTACTATTCCAACGAAATAAGCTTCAAGCAACCCAACAACCCGGAGTTTGATGACGTATGAAGAGATGTGCGAAGATAGAATCTATGCCAACCACAACGTCATTTCCGTACCAGAACAGGAAAATTCAGTTGCTGAGGGCCACGGTGCTCTATGATACTTAAATCGAAATAATGGTTTCTGTCTATCCGCCGTTCTTCGTTCTGGACCGAAGTGGGCTGCTGTGAGAAGCGCGCCTCAGTCATGCAGACATTCCCGCCGGAACCACCATGTTCGCTAAAGCGTCGTGCAAGCGAAATAAGAATTAATTTCATCCTAATTTAACCACCAGCCTGTAACTGGTTGGTGAAATTTTCTATGGGTTTCACGTCGGTAACTGATGATCATGAAAGGCTAAAACCATACTTCTAGATATAAGTCAAAACGGCACCATCTGAAAACAATCACGATTGTGACAAAAAAAATTTGAGGCACAATTTAGAAAAAGAACGAAACTAAGAGCTCCCTAGCCTGGCGGATTCAGAAGACTAATGAATGTTATATTTGCTGTCTTTGAGTTTCACAGTGAAAAGCAAATGACCGGAAGTTCGTCCAAACTTTCCGAAAGCTTAAACAGCCTTTTGAATGAACAATACCCAACTCTGAACGAGGTAATGAGATAGCTTTGTGTGGGCAACAATATATCCTCTTGTGGACATTATGGAACCCTACGTGATGTTGAACCTTCGGCAGGAACGCGTTCTGATTTACCACTTGTTGAGTCTGTCAAATGTTGCGAGCTTCTCAGGGCACGTGATAGCTGAATGCGCCTTGAGGTTAAGCGACCCTCTGTTTTCGAAGATATCGTCTTCACTGAGCAGATCTTCAAAATAGACAACTGGTTAACACGGTAAAGATTCCAAAGCTTATTTTACCCCAATATATATTCATATTGACCTTAATTACACACGGCCTCGTTGCTGTTGCTGGCAGTGGGTGATGTGAAAACCGTGACCTTTGTTCGTTGTATTGGTGGTAATGTAGTGATCTGGAGACAACTTCGATCTGCCTGTTGTACGAGGTGTAAAATCCTTCCCAAAAGTTTTGTCCATATTGTGCATATGTTTGTCGTCTATTTGCTTCATTTCATCGCGTTTGTTCGCTTGGGGGTTTGTCGGTCTATGCGCACCACTAGCGCTTTGAACAAGTCCGGCTTGCCCGAGAGCTGGACGGTCAGATCATTAAAACCCCCCTGTTGCACTGGTTCAGACCTATTGTAATTGTCATATAATATGCGTTCTGTCTCCGGCAATTACTCACATTGTTGTTCCGCGTTTGACGTGCATGCATAATAAGCTGAACGACGATCAAGTCTACGCGGTAAATGTCAATGGGTCCAAAGTAGAATGTTGTACTATGTCATCCTGTGGAGTCAGAAAATTGAACAGGAAGGATAAGTGGACGTTAACCGCACGAGAAAGTTCATCATATTGTGCTGCATCAAATCGAATAAACATTACAAAATGAGTGTAGAAAGTTACCTCGCAAGTCCCTTTAGTAATGCAAACAGAACAGTAAGGGTTCACCTTCAGTGAAGCATGCCGAGTAAAAACAAATAGGTTACACAGCGACCTCCAAACGGAAGCAATTAAAAGTGCGAGTTAGTACAAGGGGGCCACAGAAAGTCTGGGCACCAATGACGTCTGGGAAAGCTTCTCCAACAGACCCGACAATCGCGCAATGCCCCGCATGCGAAATTCCTCTCGAATATTCGCACCCTGTGAGTGACATTGGTACAATCTAGCCCAACTACTGTCAGGGTCCTTGTAAATATATGATGGACATGGCCGACAGGTTTTGCCTTCTTTTGTTATACAGTCGTTTCATTATTCCATTATCCTGAACGACTGATACATATGGTTCAACAATGTGCGTTCTGTGTTGTTATGCCTATTCACGTTTCCTATACGTTTGGTCGTTATTCTAAACATCAGCAAAACACGCAGAATCTGGCCTGGAGTCGGCCTGACTCTGGCAAAGTTGGCGGGAAGTCGGATCCGAGTAGGCGTGCGACAAGGTCCAGAGTCGTTTCGGAGTGGGTTTGAGCTGGTTTCCCGTAGGCCTGGGTGGCATCCGAGTCGGCCAGTCACGCTCACGGCACTTTTCCCACACTCTTGGCTATTTGCTTCAACCACTAAAGCAATCCGAATTCTACGTAATCCAGCGCTAACGGACTGCTGACATTAGCCCACAGGTTTCACCGACATCTCTCGCATTGCTGTTGAGTGATCTAATCGGGCAAGAACTGGATCATTTCCGTCATGAAACGTTCAGTGCGAACGCCTTCAACTGACCATACGGGGACCGATATAAAGATACATGAACAGTGATTCGAACAACTCTCCGAATTGACCGTCAGAGGGACATTCGATCATAGAAGCTTTATACATGACCGTTGAACACGAAGAAGCTAGCAACAAAGCGATAAGTACCGCGATGAAAGCCAAATATCTACGTTTCAGGTTAAAAATTGATATAACAAGGTCCAAAGAGTATGAGCAAGTAGCAATCACTCACTTGTGGACTGAAGGAAGTTCCAAATGCAGCAGTCTGCACATGAAAGGCGAATTTATCACAGAGAAGCCTGAAAAAGGAATTCCACAAAAAAGGAGATAATGAGAAGGTATTAAAAGAGAGAACAATTGAAATCGCGAAGAGATTAACATTAAAATTATATGAAAATTCATTTTTTGAAATAAAGTATTTTAACATATCGCGTCATAACCTGAACCAACAAGACTTGTGGCAGACAGGGCTTCACTACCCCACAAATCAACATTGTGTGGAAAACGTATTACAGGCCATTACGTGGAATCCAAAGTCAGACCGTTATTCCGATAAATGTCCACTGTGCGTCAATGGTTGCGGTTAAACTGTGAGTGTCAGCCTCTGAATCTCCCACCTTCTTTCCTTCTGGCACCCTGAAACACCTCATGATGAGACGTTCCACGATTCCCTCACTTTCTTGGGAATAATTTCCGTCAGAAAAATGGTTACCATTAAAGGGTTAGAACGAAAACCTGTTAGTCATTATTGTTTGAGAAATGTAATTGTCTATTTGGCTAAACTTTCCGTTTGTCCCCAGCCAGTGTATCTTCATCGCCAATGATTGAGCAAACACGTAGTCACGTATCTTTCGTGTACACTCTTCAACTATGCGCCCCGCTGAACGACTGAAAGGATGCGACTACACGAAAGGAAAACAGACATCAACATCATCATCACGATAGCTTGCATATAACGGTAACCTGACAGTGAAAGGAGATCTCATTGATTGCTGACATTCAAAAGGATACAGGGCGTTAACACTTAGTCTCCACCTTGTTGAACAAACCGAGATTGAAATATTCCAGGGATCTGGGATATTGAAAACTATCGTGCACACCGCCTACAAAATCTTTATAAACTCCTCCGTTATCCAGGTCGTTGTTTATTTTTAGGAATATCTCCATGTTCCACATTGGCAATCGAAATTTGCGTGGCTGGAAGAGACGGCTGATTGCTACTGCGATGGTAGACTGATGTTGATGTAAGCTATCATATTGTTTATCGTCACCTCGACAGTTACAGACATGTCTCACGACATGTACTACAGTTCCTCCAGCTCCCTCTGTCGGATTGAAGGTCTGATATCTGTTTTTCAAACAGTTGTCGTCCGCCGCATCCACTTAGCCTTTCAGCAGACGGAAGTGACGACCTGGGAGATACTACCGATACGACTCTTGAAAGTGAAATATTTCCGGGGTACACAAAACATGCATCACGTGAGACAAATTCACTCTGTATCTGGGATATAGTTTTGATGTGATAACATCGTGTTCCACATAATCCAAGACGTGTGTTAATTATTGCTAACCTGTTGACCACGTTGATTTTCTTCAAGGGGGAATTGACAAACCGCCTTCCTGGGGAGGGGGGTTTAAGTTTTGTGTTCTCATCTTTGAACGATGGGACTTTGCGTGGCCTTCTGCAGAATGACAAGTGATGAAATATGGGGATCTGGAAAATGACCCAATTCTTCTTTTACGAATCGGAACATCCACGTCTGGGGCACCAGTGGAAGCAAATTCGGACTCCAATTCAGCCCGCTGTTCATACCATCTTGCCTTCTCGTACGAATCAGTGAATGCGATAAACAGTTGTTTGGAGCTTACCGGGTATTTTCTTGAATCTTTAAGACTAAGACGTTGTAACTCTCAACACAAGGAAGGGTGTGGTTTCTTCTGTGCCTCTTGAATTATGACGGTTTCAACGAAGGTCAGAAACACATTTTTGCCATGCGTCCAAGTGCGACTGATTACAGACACCTCGCGACTGTTAATAAATTCAACGACGTAATATATCTGGGAAGGATACTCTGTTTCCTTCAACAATTGCAACTTGAACCACCAGTTTTTCAGAGGATTCCAAAAATTGGACACGATGATCTTGAATTTACTGAATGCAACACAGGAATAATCACACTCTCCATCGTGATATACATATACGCAATTGTAAATCATGTCGATAATTCGCTTAACACTTGTGACAGATAATAATGAGTTCGCGCGGAATGCACAAAGGATGCAAGATGAAAATCTTTGATTGCAGAACTCGAAGACAAATAGAATAGACAGACAGCGCACGTCGTTTGACTGAGGATCATCAATTAAATAGGGTCGTTTATGAATAATAACAGTTGTCCGGCTTGCTGCGTGTCAGCTTTATATATATACATAAATATAAAATGCTCCTGAGGCTTTTACCGCAGTATTCACCTTAACAATTGAATATGTTGTCCACAGAACTCACACGAACCGTGCGGATCGCGCAGCGCCTCAGCAGGTGGGATTGGACACATGTCCCTCACTACCTGGTCACCTTCGTCATCTTCAGTTCAAAGTAAGCAAAATAATGGACTACTAGGTTTTTCTAATGGAAAACCTTCATTCTCCGAAGTGATGGGGATAGTAGTCGACTAAACGTCAACAGCGCTGATGCCAAGTCGTAGACGTTCCCGACGTATTCGAAGATATATAGTGGTACGAAAATACAACATTCACCCGGAACTCGTAGTTCATCAAAACGTTTATTAACCAGATGGCTTCGGGGAGTATGAAGATCAACAAATCGAACACCTAGGTGAAAATTAGTCTTCAGGTCAGTCTCTAGCATGTCTTCGCTGAATAATAAAAGTAAGCTATATCACACAAACATTCAGTGACATGACATATTGTTATCTAAGATTATCCGTAAAACGTCAAAACAAAAACAACAATGTGAAAAGCGACCCGACCAGAGACACGTGACAATCAAGTCACCCAGAGCTATCGAACCAGCCGGGATGAACAAAATTTACCCTTAGGTGACAACTACCTATTCCGTATTCAGATATCTATTTATTGCAGTGAAGAGTACCGTTGTTAGATTATTCATAATCATTATTCAACCACAAAATTAGTCCCATGATAATGTGCCATACACCAAAGTTTCTCGTTTTTGGTTGATCAGTGGAGTAGAAAATAGAGGCCAATACCTGGCCTACTCTTGGCCAACCTGGCCTAGTCAGCCACTTGTTTACTGGGTAGCTGTATAATGAATCCGCGCCATCTCTACTACTGTGGGTTACATTCACTAGGATAACAATAATTAGCTATCGTCGCTGGGAATGCCTTCCAACCAGTCTGACGCTTGTTTGAGTTCTGAAGGTCGACCGGAGTTTCCGCCGACATTCCTCCTTTCTGGCAGCTGTCGTGCGGTTGTGCTTGAGGTTCTCTCACGTCTAACTTTATAGCGCTGTCAATTATTTTGTTGAAGCCTGCTTGTGAACGGTGAGTAAATAAATAAACGAAGTTTGTTCGCAGATCCGCCGTCTTTTCACTGTGACTTCCGATCCGCGTTAATACAAGGTTAGGGAAACCTTGGGGGTACTAACCTAGGAACTGGCATCCCGATATTTCCAGGACAGCTTGAAGCTTGCAATAAATCGGTCCACTTCAGCGTCCCACTTGATAACCAATGTATGCTCAGACGGTAACATGTCTCTACTTATTCCTCTGACGCCGTAGTGGAACGCAGAACTATAGCAACTGTGCTACAGGGCAAATGCGATGACCCGCAGAAGCTGCCCGCGATAGATTCCGCCAAACTAAGTCCGCTTTGTGCTGCGAGCAGGTTCCCCCCTTTAATAATAGAGAAATTCCAGCGAATTTGGTTCGCCCAGGTGTGCTAAAGGGATGTTTTCAAGGTCAGCCCACGGCAGTCGCCACCGCGTGAAAGCAGAAAGCGAAACGCGACAGAGCAAAGTGTGTACTGATCTAAACAATAGACAAATAACATAGGTACAATGGAAGTAACATATATGAAGAATAGCGCGTAACAAGGGAGCAGAATGTCAACAGACCATATAACCTTCACAGCATGCCCACACTCAGCAACACTGTCGTGAACTTCACGGCCATTCCGCAATCATTTGGTTAAACGAGATACTCTTCTAGAGAGCAACGACGTTAAACTTTGGGCAAACCTGATTGCCGAGGATGCATCTGGCAAGGAGGATGGACGTTCGTCGACGCAAAACCCCTTATAAACGGCTTGGCATACGTTCTCCCCATGTTTATGCCTATATGCCTCCGCCGACTCCATCAAGTTAACATTTACACAAAATTGGAATGGGGTGGCTCCAAGCAGATGTATTGCCACCCGATCCTTCGTTAGTTCATTTGTGAGATCACTTTGAGGCCACCAAGTTACCCTAATGTCGTCGTGGTTTGCTTTAGGTACACGGACTTGTGAAAACATCTCTACATCCGCTGCAACCGCAACGGGATAAATTTTGAACTTAGAGGTTTCTGATCAACAACACAACTAAAAGTCAACAGGCGAGGTCCGGGCCCTGTATTAGTTGATTTTTCAGGGATGTGGCAAGATATCTCGCAGCGCAGTCAAATACTGCGCAAAGTTTACCTGGTTTCTTAGAGTTAAACAAAGGGTGGTGCGGCATATACCAGCAGTTACGAAAATGATCAGACTCAAAATTCACGGGAGTCTGTTCAACATCCCGTTTGTTAATATGAGCTGCATTACAGCAGCGTATCCTAACTGTGGTTCCTTGTCACTTAACAAGCGGTTTCGTGAAAGTATTTTAGTGACCTAATTAACCAAAGAGTGAAAAATGACCAAGATAAAGTGACGCCAAAGAAGAATAGTGACTGTAACGGACAGGCACGAAAGGTATGCGTATAAATAAGACGGAAGATTTGTCAGTAAAATAGGAACGACTCTGACAGGTCAAGTTCAGCTGGATCGAATAGGCCGCCATACAAAAGAAAGACAGCGACAGAGAGCAAGTTCAGAAGGCAAGAGACGGATAATTTCACATGTGGCGTAGGATGACGAAAGTTGAGCGTCGACAAATCAGTGGAAACGCGGAACCAAAATACGTCGCCGTGGAATTAATACACCAGTCCAAAAATAAGTGCAAATGAAAAAGACAGAGACGATGCGGGGTAACTCCACAAAAGCTAGTCGTAGACAATGATTTCTTCGGTTATCGTGGTCAAATTTTTTTTACACTTATTCCACCTTTTCACCCCAGTATCTGGTGTAGAAATGAAAACCCTCGAAATATGTATAACAGAGGCATGTGTGTTGGTTTTAATCGGGCGATAAACGAAAACGATCTAAACGTGTTATTATCTAATCTCAGTATGACTGGTGTTGGTTTGCAGAAATAACGCTGAAATGCAGAAATAATTTGTATATTAATATACAGAGGAGTGCAGAAACTGTTTGTCATATTAGTAACTGATGGCACTGTTTCATTTTAAGGACATGGATTATATTGAAGCACTCAAGGCTGTTTTCGAAAATCGTGAATTTCAAATTTTCTTACAGTTCCACGGGTGCGGGAAAAGGTATGTGTTGGATGCAGGCGTTATTTACGTTCACGGAACGAGCCGTAAGTGGAAGGTAAGGTGACATAAAATCCTGAGAACTGTCTAGATTTTCTATCGCTGCACGAAGTATAAAAGACGGAAGGGTGAATGCAGAGGTGTGCGACTTGTTGAGTGAATTGATAGTTGTCTTGTTTAACAACTTAGTTTTCGTGACAGCGTCAATTATCTGTTTCACGGGATTCGCCTTGAAGGTCGTTCAAAAGGCAAAACGG
>LUCH01005109.1:10543-45000 GCA_013368495.1 Paragonimus heterotremus | reverse complement strand
CTTTGTTTTAACTCCTATTG
Source organism: Paragonimus heterotremus (assembly GCA_013368495.1). Taxonomy (NCBI): domain Eukaryota; kingdom Metazoa; phylum Platyhelminthes; class Trematoda; order Plagiorchiida; family Troglotrematidae; genus Paragonimus; species Paragonimus heterotremus. Next base: position 44,980 of record LUCH01005109.1, on the reverse strand, counting down.
TGTCAGGGTTTGGATAAGCGGTGAATCGAATAGATTTTCACCACAATAGCCCACCACCATCGCGCACATAATAATTAGTCTGTCATGTAAACAAGCACCTTTTGAGTGTATGTGCTGGATTTGTTAATATATACATGATCTACGAACCAGTAGCCAATTTAGGACTCAAGGAGCCAGATTGCAAAAGAAACACGATCACTTAAGCACTGGACTCGATTCACATCTCTATTGGAACATCAGACGGGCAGACCAAGGAAAAGTTGACATAGCCTGACCGAGGCGAAGAGGCGGGGCAGACAGACAGATTCCGAGCTGTAATGGTCATTAAGATGTAATGAATGACTAGACGAATGAACCTGGTTTGTTATCAAACCAAGCGATAGCCTGGCAAACGAATACAAACACTGACGAAGATAGACGTCTGCTAAGCACGACTAAGCCAAACAGTGAAAATTTTCATACAGCATTACGAAATAGGTAAATCCTATCCATAGACAGAAACCACCATTGCAAAGTCAAGATCTGTTCAGCTTAAACGAGAAACCTTGCTCGATTCTCGTTATCTTCAGATCCAACAACAGATAATGCTAGGCAGAATTTTCCTCCTCCCAGCAAACAACAATGAAAAAGGAGAACAATGTTTCACAGTTCAGCACACATGGATATATTTTGCCAAAAATCTGGAGATGTAGGATCAAACATAATTGACATAGAAAAAGCTCGGCATAAGTACAACGAAACTCTCGAGTAAGTGAAGGGCGCAGAAAATAATTTGCCGACGAGGAGTGCACATGATGGTTCCATCGCTGCAAGGATTCAAGTAAGAATGAAATAAAAAGGTAACAAAACCATTTGTTTCCGAGCAAAATACAACTTTATCACGAGCATTTTTGACCAAAAATGCCTAAAGTCTAGCCGAAACGCCATGAGAGTGAAACAATTACGGTGCGCTAGAAAGGGAATCGACAATTTCTTTGAGCTATAACGAAAACATGGGGACAAGTTTTAATACAGCGAACACGTAAGTAAACTATGGTGCGAAGTTCATACATAGCACTCTTTCCCCATGGTGAACGCTGTTGGAGAATGAGTGAAGCGTTCGCTTTGTGAAAGTGTGGACAAAAAAGATCAATCTGCCGCACACAATTTAGTATATTAAAACGCTTACTGCTCACAAATTTTTGCGTAGTACAAAATATACTTCTAATTGGAAACATCTTGGGAGACAAATGAGAAGTTTAGTGTTAAACGGCATGACCCAAAAGTGAAAGGAAAAATCATTCTGTAATAGAACAAATGGGAGAATTAACAAATACGACACTACGATATATCTTAAAGCTGCTATGAGAAGTGACCAAAACTCAAAGCCGGTGAATACGGACAACACACGTAGTACAGCATTGTTCAGAAATACTGCGTCGCTCGCGCGTTATCAGTATCAAAGTATGGCAACTACAGGCGAACAGTATGATGTCCCCAAATCGAACATATGAGCCGTAGCGTGCAAACTCCATATGTTCGGGGGACGGTTGAAACAGGTGTGCATCACCAGGTGGCAGGATTTCCAGCCAGTCAGGCAAACCATTGAGTCTAGTACGACAGCAAGTCGAGGGTACACCATCGGAGCGTGACACTCCTTTGACAGATTGGAACGTTGAATTCGATATATCCAGTCACACCGATTTTACAATATAAAAGGTGTCCATTCAAGAACGTCAGAGATAGGGAAGGGGAAACTCACAAGATAAGTGATCGGATGCGTAGGTTGAGGAGAGCTCTGATCGGTACCAGGAAGCTGCGCTACACCGAGCGGGCTGAAACATTCACCTAGACTCGGTATTCGACAACAGTAGTCTCCACCAGTTAGCCATCACCAAGTGAAATAACTACATGGGCAAGGCGACAGCCCGTCAGCGTGTATTTAGGAAATGTGTGAGTTCGCGACCCATAACCAAAACATTGAAAATACGGTCCTCTCTATTTGGGCCACGTACTCTGCACGCCGAAGGAGCGTCTCCTGCGCCGCGCCTTGTTCCCTGTGGCCTTTAGTGGTTGAAAGAAGCCACAAGATGGTCATGTAATGACATGATTATGGATTATGAAAGCGTTGACCATTCCACTGAGCAAGTTCGGTAGGTGTCGGTTACGCGGATGGGTAGTTTGCGACCATCCACACCGCCGGTTGGGAACACTCTCAGACATGGGAGTGTGTCTCAGTCAATGGCGAGAATGTGTCAGCAAAACTGTTTACTCTCCTTTCTCATGGTACCATTTTATTGTCCTTCTTCTTTTAGATTCTTACATGTATGCCTACATATTACCCTACAGTTGTGTGGATCACTGTCAGGATCAACAGCGGTCCGAGCCACAGTACTCATGCATACGACATAAACCAGAAAATGATCATGTTCAATAAGACTACTGTATTATTAAGCCATTGTAGGCTAACACTTTGCAAGAGAAACAAAATGTATGAGGGAGTATTTCACTACTCGGCACTTTAGCCACATCTAGTGCCTCAAGTTGAACATGAAACCGGCTTGCGCAGTCTCACGAACCCCCAGTGCCTGAAGTGAAGTGTAACTACAAAAACGGCTAACGATAGACTTACACGCAAGTATTGCGGAGAAAGTTGTTCAAAAATGTGTGACTGACTGGAGTAGATTAGCGTGATCACATAACCCCTCAATGTTTCGTGCTCACCAGCGACTTGTAAATAAACTTCAGTTTCAAGCCCAGGACGAACAATCGGACACAATCTGATCACATAACCCTCGATAGATTGTGTAACGGTCGAGTATTTCGATTCACTGCCATCTGCGCACAGACCAGCGACAGTTAAACGTAGGCCTGACCACTACATTCTATCGAGGTCTACAGGACAGTCGGATATTCTCAGTCCGCGAGCGCCGATCGGCATCAGACCGCAGGCCTATCAGACATGGAGCAGTAGCAAACTGCGCGCACATTAATGACAAACAAAATGACCGCGTTGCATATGACAGGTCGTACTGAATTCCTACACCATGTGTAGCGTGGCTGTCTGATGCCGATCACAGAATACAGGTTCCATCAACCAAAACAGGCGATCATGATGCACACGAGTTTTTCAGTCCTGCTCTCTGAGATGTATGAATCAATGAGCCAAATTTAATATGAAGCCAGCGAATTTAACAAAGTGAGCAACCACATCAGAAGCACTGGGTTGTCAGGAAGACAGTCGCTCTACTGAGCGATACACAGGCCTAAACAATCCGGCGTGCTGTTACAATTGGATGCATGATATGCGCACACTACACAAAACATCTAAAACGCACTGTAAAACAAACAAGTAAGCAGTGAGAAGTGAAAACATCACCCGAATGAAAGTCCTACCGTGTTATAGAATGAAATGTCGGTTCCATAATGCAAGCGTACGGCTAACGGCATGCACGTGCGAACCGTACAATAAGCGCGACAATTCATTAAATCACATTTTGCTACAATTTTGTACACAATGCAGTTCGGCTGGCATGAACGATAGTTATAGGTATGTGCATGGAGTAGCTCATATAAATGGCCATTACCTGAAAGTTCAACATAGCAATTTTTTAAACATCTTGTTTTCCAGCAACACCTTATCGGTTACTTCAAAATGAATGCATCAGTCCCCACAAGTCTGAGATATATGGGAGAAAGTTCCAACATGACAATCATTGTTAAACAAGTTAACAATTTGTATACCACTTTCCAGTGCACCCTGGTTTTGTTAGTTTCTTGAGTGCGGGTGGCTAGATCCAAGCTACTGTCTGATTAATTAAGACAAACACAGTTCTTCCATTTTCTTGTAACCTACGCAGTAATTCTACCCATACTACGTAAGTTAACTAAGGCAGAAAGGGCAGTCAACAGATCGTTCGATTGTACTGTATTTGATCGCAGTCGGACAGAGTGAACCATTCATTCTGATATTAGTTGTTACACTGTTTCACACGTGTCTGGCGCCAGAAAAAATGTACAAGTCTTTATTGTATACCCAACGATCATCCGGTAGAATCTGAGACACACTGACGTGATGCCATATGGCATATGTTATCAAAACCCAAAGTGGCATATGATCTTTCCTAGTCTTGTGATCTTGTTATCGCGTCTCGTCAATCCACGTTCTGTCAACACTTCTTATTTGATTATCTTAACAACACAGTGCAGTGATGAAGACAAGTTACTGAGTTATCCCGTTCAAAAATGACTGTTAAACTGGGCTACTTCCCTAGGCACCTGCTCGGTCTCAGATAATAGTACATGCAACACGTGATGACCGTTCAGCTTGAGTAGGGACAAGACACTCTCACCATACGGATTTTAGTTAAGCGATTGCGGTCTAGGATGACATGTCGACATGTGTGTGCCAATCGAACTTATTGTTAAAACTGAAGAAAAATGACATACTGACATGAAACAGATTTGGCCCAATAACAAGATCACAAGACTAGGAAAGATCATATGCCACTTTGGGTTTTGATAACATGCTATATGGCATTACGTCAGTGTAGAAATGGTGCAGTGAACCTAACGACGCTGCACGGTGTGTCTCAAATTCTACCGGGTGATCGCTGGGTTTCAATAAATCTCTCATTAATTTGTTAACATAAATGCAGCTCTCCATTATCCCGCGCTTTTGTTTAAAAATTCATCGTGATAGCACGTTCCGTCAAGGAAGTAGCATACGTTTGTTTTATCCGTTTGCACTCATTGGTGCATGCTGGTTCACAGCCCTGCTTTGCCTTTGAAACGCCTACGCGTTTACTGAGAAGTTTGTCAACAAATGGATGTTATCGATCTCGTTTCGTGGTCGCCAAAACACCGAGACGATGCAGCCGGCGATTAAACATTAAATGCGCGCACACTCCATACCAGCTAGCGTGCCTGTGGTTACAGCGGAGTGTTGGGGTTGTTTTCTGGTCCGACCCGGATAGGAGGCCTGTTTCTGAGTGAGCCATTCGGATAAACCATTCAGTTGAAGTCCCTGAGTAAGGGTTTGGACTCCGGATTTCGTTTCCGGATACACTACTGTGAGATGATTCGTAGATAGCCAATCCTCCTATTTTCCACTAGGCGATCCAATTCACACTCATCATGTTCTCAGACCAATACAACTAGGATGCAATCATTAGTCAGTCAGAAGATGTACGTTAATCCACAGAAGGAGCACACTGCCTGTCACATTGCTGTAAATGCTAAGATGGGAGATGAACACGTTTACTTTGAGACAAGTGGTATTCACTGGTAAAAGTGGCTTGACGGATTTAGTAACTGCAACATTCGCAACTTCCTTATTCAGTTCGAAACAATGAATATTGTTTCACTGCAAAAAATTTGATAACCACAGATTACTGGCAGATAAGTGAGTCTTCGCCTTCTCCACTGCGTTCACCTGCAACAGTTCACCAGAAATGTTAATGCTTCTTGTTTAGAGAAGCCACTGGCATAGTGTTACAATCGATTGTGAGTAAAAGGTTCGAGTTAAATATAACACCTTTTAAAGTTGCATACTCTTATTTTCTAATGGCCCTATGACACACTTTCTGTGTACTAGTAGCGAAATAAGTGACTTCCCAATAGGTGACCACGCTGAGCTCCCACTTGAACTTCCTCGTATGAAGCAGTAGAGCATCGGCTTCAGCGTCAGGTACTTCTGTTAACAATCGGACATTCACAGATTGGCCGAAATTTTTTCTTTCAATGTGAATGAAAACTGTGAGTAGACGCCCGTCGCCGTTATGTTGGAGGCGTGTGGCACCCATGTGTCTTTTCACACAGTCATGTACAGTCTGGCCTACGTCTGATAAGCAGATCAGGGGCTTCGAAGCAAGATAGGTCACTCAGCACGAGTGTCCACGAAAGTAAGCTAGATGTCCGTTGCACAGTGGGCGTAGCCATGTCCTACATTCGGAAACAATGTGGGGACTGAAAAATTGTCAGTCTAACAGAAGTGTTCAACACCAACAAGAACCACTGCGGTTAACATATTGAAATAATCGAGAACATCGTAATGTTATAGTTGACCACCCAAAACAGTGGTTAACCCTATTCGACTAGCCTTGTTAATTCGGTGAGGCGACCACTGTTGTCCGATTGACCAAACTTGTCACACATATCGACTGGATGGATGACTGGAGGTAATAAACTTTGACATGTTCCGACAAAAAATGAGTGAACTTCGGGCGCTCATCACAGATCTGAGCAGATTCTGGAGTATTGAAATTGGCACGGAGCTTTCGAAAAAAATCTAATCACAAGACGACCAAAATGAAATATCACTGTTGACTTCAACTTGATAATGAAATATGTTCAACCACTCAATTACTCAGATGATAGAACAGTCAAATTAGTTCCGGTCAACCGACAACCGCCCGAAAGCATACATTAAGGTTCCAGCTTTTGCAATCCCATACTGTTTATTCTGATGTGATGACGTACAAGGTCGTACGTAGAGACTATCCAGCTGCCCGAACCCAGGCAAAATCCATCGTGGTAACCGCAGCTTTAACCTGATATCGTGTAAAGGACCGTAGACAACTGTAGCTATCATCGAGAAACCGAGAGCTCTACACAACACCGTTTGTTATGAGATTAGGAAAGTGAACTCTAAAACGTTAGCTAACTGTCGCAAACTGAAATAAACCGCATAATGTGGAAAAATAAAATAACCCGGAAAAAAACTCACACTAGTAGGCACCACAAACGTGGCCACTCATTCACAATCACCGACGTGAAAATTCACGGTCCGTGTCAACGCTGCATCCAGTTCATTGTCGCTATTTAAATTCGAAGAGGCCAAAGCTGTGTTCAAACTGTTTACGTAAGAAATTTGACCATGTTCTGAAGATTTATCCTCCAGTGCATACAGGGAAGCCCCGGTGGAAAACGCAGCCGAGGAACCTCTACCATTCAACTCCTCGAGTAGTACTGTCGGACTGAGGCGAAAAGGGCTGTGAAGATACGAATCTAACTGATTGGATGCTGCAAGAATTAGACCGACAAAGAACATGGAAGGATGAGCCGGACGACTTGTATATTCCGGGTGGAACTGTGTTGCCACAAAATAAGGATGACGAACGGGACCGGATTGTGCAGCAGCTGGTCGAATTTTATTTGAGCCCGACATCATAGGGTCCGGAAAACGGTCGTTCTCCATCGCACCAGTTGACAAAGGACGCATGAGTTCTATCACCTCCATGCGATCGCCAACTTCGGCGTCTCGGCCGACAATAATCAGACCTGCAGCCTCCAATTCATCCACAACCGCTGGATTTACTTCATAGCGATGACGATGTCGGGCATCAAAGAAGGGTGCATTAATCAAACGATGCACAATGCTGGAGGTTGGAGAGAGTTGCATTACGGGTCCATCGCCACACCCGGTCACAAGCGGCGAAGTGTTGTCGTAGGTTTGATTAACATAGGTGGCAGCTGTATCCGACAGGTAGAAAGCGGTCCTTCGACGCCCGAGACGCATCGTACCTCCCATGTGACCAGGATTATACTCAGGCATATCGATAACCACAGGATGTTTACAGTCGGGATCGAATTCAGTGGTGTTCGCATCCTACGGTGAAACAAAACATGAGGGACAGGCTTAAAAATGGTTATTATGGCTTGAGAACAAAGGCGCGGAAACTTCGTTTAGGTAAAAAAAAAGCAGATTTCTGATGACTCTAACGAACAGCAATTTGTATGAAACAACATACCGGAGAGAATTCAGCAACGCATAAACTGAGTGTGATTAACTCTATAGCGCAACAATTTACTGTTCAAACATGTTAATAACTAACATGGAGGTGGCAGGAGATGTAAGTTGAACACAACTCAACTGATCGCAGTTGTCGCATTACCATAGACTTTGCGGTCTTTTCATTTATAAAGGAGCTACTATACTCGAGTTTCGCTCCTGTTAGAGTTCATCAATGGTGCATATTCTTGCCAAGACCACGGCTAGAACGCCATACATGCTTTCATAAAGCAACCATGTTGACCACCGAGATATTTGCGTCACATTATCACACGCAAAGGCTTAGCCACATTCGTTTCTGGGTAATGGTTAGATTGCTCGATCACCTGGGGAGGAGACATAGTAACTGTCATGCCACGTTCAATTGATGATCCTACCACTAGAATTTCTTTCAAACTTGAAATCATAGAAATTAATAGTAGAAAGTTGTAGGGGTTCGAATGACGTCATCCGACAGGCCGATGTTCGGTCAACCAAACCATCAAAATAAACTCATCACCACGCCTCCAAAATGTTCTTTAATTAAACCGTTGAATCTTTTACGTATGCATTCAGGTCAATTACCTCCCCTATCATTTTGTATCCAATATGCAGCGTGCCCTGACACTGATACCCCTTTAACAAAAATTTCAAAGGCCAACGTGAACTATAAAAGCAGCTATGTTTATTCGATCAAGGCCCGACACAACGTCTGGAAAAAACCGCTCGACATAGCGTCTAAAATGGAACGGCCCACATTGTCATCGATCCCAACTCTGTCAATAAGGTTAGTGTCGGAGCCATCAACACATTACCTTGTTAATTGTTCAACATGGTTCATGATCACGAACTCTGCCGTAACCATTACTTCCAACAGACACATCGAGAGGAATGACTAATTAATGCTGCACAACAACTCCTGCCTTGAAGCCGCCACAGGAGCAAAAAACACGCAGTCCGGCGAAGAGGACTTTTCACTCCAAGACCTATACAGCTTTATCCAGTAAACGAGTTACAAGTCAAGAACTACTCTCATATCAACCCATCCGTCCATCATACTCCGCATGTTTCCACTGTCTCAATTGATTATTCGCAACGACCAAAATAATTTCTACCGCGCTATCCGGATTTTGATAAGTTCTAACATTTTGTTATACAGTTTTGTTATTCATGTATATTCGAAATATTGCTATCTACGTGGCATACAAGTATTTTTATAGACTTTATTTACTTTCTGATTACAAATAAATTTTGTGTCAATAAAGTCAATAATGCGAACAGCTGTTTTCGGCAGTTCTTATCAGGCCTTTACAATTACATATGATACGGCGATTATAATAAATCAAATAGGTCATTAAAAATTACACAAATGATGCGGATCACAGTCTACTGGAGGAGGATGGGAGTGTTGGTGGTGATTGCATGAGTGCCCATGTGATCACCATGAGATACACGGTTGTCAGTGTCAAGTGATTCTTTGTAATCCGCTACGTTTCCGTCATTTTAGTGACCTATTTGATCTGTTATAATTGTCATGTAAAACTCGTACACATATTACATAATTGTAAAAGTCTGAAGAGAATCACCGAAAACAACTGTTTGCATAACTGACTTCTTATGAATCCTGTGGGAATATGGGAAGGATATGAATGATGCTTGCAGAGTGATATTCTGATTACTGATGGGATGCGACCATTTGGGATTTAGGTTCAATGTATATTAGGCAAAACTCCCACAACCTACTTGATATAAGGTGACAGGTTTCTGTACACTAAACAGTTAGTCAAAACAGAACAAGGAAGAGAAGATGCACAGATTGATAGCAACCAGGCAAGAGGGGACGAATAAATTCGGATAACAGTCAACAAATTGGTCGACAAATTGTGCACAGCCTTCTGTATACTGTCATTTAGGAGGTGAATGTCAACCAGTGATCCTTCCAAAAATAACGATTTTCTGAGCACAACAACATCAGGAAATGACTGAAGCTGAGGCCCACCGGAGAAACCTGGAGACCCCGGAATTGTCTCACAAGTGCAGAACGGACAGTCGTAAAAGGGCATTTAGTGACCTAATTCCACAACCTCATCAAGCATCAGCGTGAAGGCATCGAAAAAAGCCTTTGGATGTACCAGTAGTTCGTTAGTGTTGCCGGTGAAAAGTGGAACAGTTTACAGTTCCAACGGCTGGAAAAAACGAGAAGTCATGTGCCAGCAGTTCCAACTATCTGCACAGTAGACAGTTACGGACACAGTGGAAAAACAAAATGCGGAAGGAAAGCATTCACGTTCGATGTGCAAAAGCGAACATTCACGCGTAATCCAACCAGCAAACATGGAACAGTATTCTAAGTCCGATGCCTGTATTCGCAGGTGGTCGTATAATAGGACGGAATTGACATTAACAGTCATAAAATCAATCATACGACCTAGCTCATGACAACATTAGGGTTGAATCACGAAGTCCAGTAACGCGCTAATGAATCCAAAATTTTACATCAGCAATAACATTAAATGATAACATAATTTTACGTGTAGAAATCACAACATTTGAAGGCATTCAGAGCCAAACACAAAGTAAACGTTCAGGTACTATTCAGCCGAAAATAAAACCGGTGAAAATGGTGGAAGTCGGTCACTAGGTAATTTTTCCCTCACGCTTTTCTCAAATGTGAAAAAACAATCAGAGGCCGTAGGCGGTTGAGTAAAACCTGATGGGAAAAACACCCAAAGTAAGGGAAATGCTCCGGTAACAACAGAAGACAACCAGTAGAGTATCAAAAAAAAGAGTAAGTGGAGTGCGGAATCCCGCGATGTCAAGGTATACATAAGATGAGCTATTTTGAAAATCGTCTGCATGTAAAACAACACCGCATTCGTTAAGTCAGCGTTGCATCAGTGCAATTCGGGAGTTAAAAATTATAGAGGAACAGGCAGGGTTCCGGCCTGGGTGGGGATGCATAGATCATATTTTTACCCTTCGTCAAATTTTGGAGCAACGTCATGTATACCGCCGGCCAACAGTGACCATATTTCTCGACTATAAAGGTGCGTTCGTTTCGGTAGATCGATCTACACTTTTAGAGTCACTTAAACGCATAGGTGTACCGAGTAAGTACGTGAACATACTGTCAGCGCTTTACTCCCACACTTCGGTTCAGGTTAGGGTTTACGGTGAGCTGTCTGACAGTTTCACAGCCAGGAGCGGTGTTCGTCAAGACTGACTCCTTCCACAATTTTTGTTCGATTTCGTCATGGACGAAATAATGGAGGAATGTTTCTGGCAGTCACAAGACGTCGGCGTGGACCTCCTACCTAGTGGAAGGCTGACTGACCTTAATTATGCTGACGATAAGGTGTTATTGTTTGACAAATTTCAAGCGGCACAAGCAAGGTTAAACGTAATTTCGCGCTCTGCTAATTACTTCGGAATGTGTTTTGCACCCACTAAATGCAAAGTGCTTCTGCAAGATTGCCGTGATTACGTGGATTTAGTGTTAGACAATGAAGTCATGTAGGTTGTTGATCGGTTTGTATACCTGGGAAGCTGCATCAAAGGCTGCGGTGGAGATGTAGGGAACGAAATAGAGGTGCTTATTTCCAAGGCTACGGAGGTGTTCGTTTAGCTGAGGCAACTATGGGGATAGAGAGGTTCTTCTCCGAAGCTTAAAGGTCGTGTATATCAGACAACAGTGAGGGCTGTATTATCCTACGGCAGCGAAACCTGACCACTCAGGGTAGAATACGTGAACCGTCTTCAGGTATTCGACCACTGATGTCTGCGTTCAATCGCACGTATCGGGTGGCACCAACGAGTAAGTAAGGAGGAGGTTAGGAAGCAGGTGTTTGGCATCGATTGTCAAACGAGTTCCTTCGTTTAATCCTTACACTTGCACAGATTTAGATGGTAGGTCACGTACCAAGAATGCCAGCTAGTCGTTTGCCACACCGAGCACTGTTTGCTGACGCTGCGGCCGACTGGTGTAAGGTGCGAGGTGGACACATGATGATGACCTGGCATAGGCAAATGATACCGTTCACGAAGGGGTTGGTCAATGCAGATCGGGTTCGTCTCCGAGGCTGGGGCCCTCACGACTCACAGAGTCAGTGGCTTGAGACATTAGGTGAGATGACGGCTAACCGAGCTCAGTGGCGTGAATGTTGAATGTATGACACTTCCCAATTGGACACGTTCACAAAAAGAAAACCAGAGAAAGATTAGCTGTCCTCAGAAGATGAACAAACTGCTTGAAATCGATCTGGGAGTAAATAAACCAGTTACGGAACAACTCGAAAAACTAATGAACCTTGAAGGTTGAAAGAGTAATCCCTGGAGATCAACGGATACAGTGACGAAAACCACACTGGTATAGAAAAAAGAAAGAAACTGCTAAAAATCCCTTAACAACAGCAGCAATCTCAAAGAGACTATACTGGCGTTCAACTTTCAGCTTTATAACCCAAGGCATCGACTGCCATTCGAGATACTAGATTATAAGTGAGGGCTACATACTATCAATTTGTTCAAACCAAAATAGACGAAGTAGTGACAACCGGGTTCGAACCGTCAACCGTGCGATCGATAATCGGTGTCGTTACTACTAGACTATCCTCTGATGAATGTATTGGTTGTTGAACAGTGAGCAGAACAGTGTCCCACGGTTCCCGTCAACAAAGAGGGGAATACCTTTGCTGTGTTGAGTACTTGAAGAATATGTTATTCAAAGATAGAAATAGAATCTGATTTAATCAACCGACTGACTTGTCACTTGGGGATGTATCAAATGTCACATAGTAAGGCATCATATAACTCAGATAATCACTTGGGTTTTTATTAAATTACCGAGTACATCTCCAATCAACCTACTTACTGAAGCGTTTACGTTTTGTAAGATAGCTGTAGTAGTAGAGATCCAAATGAAGTATGAAGTGCCACACACTTGTTCGGCCAATAGCGCAAATAACAATCACCGATACAAGATTTCATAACTAATTAGATTGACATTGGAAAAACATCAGGAAGTAACACGTTTATCTGATGAATTAATCACCTCATTGAAATACACAGTAGAAAGAACGACTTTCGGCTTTAACACCTCGGGACATTCGCTGTCATGCCGTAAACTGGATCACGTGTAAGAAATGGCACCAGGATATGCAAACCTAGACGAACGTGTGTGTTAGATAGTTAGCATCGTTACCAACAAACAACATGAAGCTCGCTAAAACTGGAACATTGAACAAAGATTATAAGTTTGCTAGTAAGCGATAAAATGGGGAAAACAAACAGAACTGAGATGTATGTGAGCAAAACAGAACGGTTCATAAAACGTGTTTCCGGCAGTCGATTAAGAAGAAGATATTTGAAAATATGACTGACCTTCCAGCCCAAGACATTCCGAGAAAATTCAATCACCGCACACTGTAGCCCCAGACAAAGACCCAAAAAGGGTACTCCACGTTCTCGACAGAACCGAATTGCCGCCAGTTTACCCTCCAATCCACGCGGCCCGAACCCGCCTGCGACGACAACCGCATCGCAGCTGCTCACGACTAGCCAGGCCTGATGAAACTGGTCGGGACTGGACAGACGCACGTGTTCTTCCAGATTTTCACAACAGACGAGATCGGTATCCAGCTTACAGTCTGCATAAATGGCCGCGTGACGCAAAGCCTGAGCGATATCGTGAGGCAGAGAAAAAAGGGCAGCCAGTGAAGCATTCCACGAAAAAGGAAATATTCACAGCGATTAACTATGAAACTGAAAGACTGCACAAGCAATTTAAATAGGATAGAATCGGAAGAATGAAGTAACAACTGCCGATGGACTGCAAAGGCCATTCACTTGAAAATGGACAGTAACAACTCACTTTTAAAAGGGATATGTAGGCATCATTCAGTTTGGTATACTTTCCAACGACGGCCACACGTACGGGACGAGTTGCCTGTCGGAGACGTTGTGTGAGTGCTTCCCATTTGCCCAACACAGGGTGTTCAATTTTGGGTTTGACGCTTAAGCGGAAATGCTCAAGAAGTATCCTGCAAATGCCTTGCTTGTCCAAACGAATAGGGACTTCGTACAAATCACCGACATCCATAACCGTTAGAACCTGAGTCGGTACAGAAAAAGACGAACAACTGCGCCAATAATCAGCAAATTTTCATGCTATAAAAATGCTGATTCTTAATATGGGGGTGCAAATAGAACGGATTCACAAATAATTGGTCCCCACCAAATTGATAGTATGCATATTTGGTGGAAAGCCGGTGAAACTGTGGTTAACACGCGTACCCCGCAAGAATGCGGACCAGGGTTCCAAGCCCGATCGCGTCTGGGAGATGCACGACTGACGAGCTCTAACAGGAATTAATCTGGAGTCTAGCGTTCCGCTAAAAAGGGGCTGACCGAACTCACTTGTTCGAAGGCGTAAAACCCTTCGAATAAAAAGGAAAACGATAATACTATGTAGAGGCTAACGCTCAAAAGCACAAACACGATTAACACAGTAGAACACGAAATGTACGGCCTTAGGGTAACGAATAACGAATGGAGATTGTGGTAGCCAGAACTCCCCACTAGCACGGAAAAAGATTGGCCCTCAAACAGGTTTCATTGTTTGCTTAAGGGAAAGGAAAACATGCAAGATCAGCAATCGTAGTTATGGGTTTCGAGCGACTTTAAGCCTAAGCCACTCAGTGAAGCCATTAAGGTTGCCAGCCAGAATTAAAAATCAGAGGAAGTGGTGAACATCTGAAATAGTGAAATGGATAGCTCTGACTTTTTTATGAAAATCGACTTGTACCAACAGAATAAAAATGCTGCGACTAGCGGCGAGTGGTGCTCAACCGGTAGACAACCATTCCGCTACCACCGTGTTGGGATCAAGGTAAACCTGACCTAACAAATGCGACTCTCTTCCTATTCTATAGACGTGCCAGCTGATGGGGCCCAGTGGAAACCCGGTCTCGGGGTTTCACTTTGACCTATCCCCTGTAGCCCACTTCGACACGGAAAACGCGTCGGCATATTCGAACTGAAGTTGGTCACTGCCAAAGAGGCCCAATGTGTTCGGCTACTATTGAGAAAACCATGTCTATTGGAGCAAAAGCGTCATACAAAATTAATACTAGATGTCTCTTCCAGCTATCTGGTCAAATATTCAGCAAAAGTCAACATTGCTTAACAAACGGCACTGGCGCATTCGACTGGTCAAGAGTCAAACCGGAAACATCGGTCGACAGTGCGAGCAATTCAACCTGTCGCCAACAACTGAAGGCCAATTCAAGACGTTGATTTTCGTCTGCCGTCTATAATCCCCGGAGGGTGCTGACATCCGTGCCCGCAATTTTGACAGAACCCTGAGATGACACTTTGGTCTATCAATGCTGGTTAATCAACCTTAAACATAAAACCACGACGATCGGATAGTCACCAAAACCCTTGACGTCTCCGATTACATAAAAGGCACGATCTGATCACCTTCAATCTGGTGGATTGTAGTCAATGGACCAGCGGCAACCGTTAAAGTCCCTGATCACTCGTTGACGGAGAGGGATTAGCATTATGTGCCTTTGTGTTCATTTTACAACTAAAAGTGCTGCAAATGCAATCGTCTAGAAAGTGAAAACGACCAAATGGCGTCCCGGCTCAGAACGAAGTACTATGGTAGACAATTCCGGAAGCCTGTCCGCCAATCAAACTCTAGGTTTACTACATTTTTGGCCGATTATGCTACCAGGTGAAATTATATTACGTTGGCTCCTGTTAATACATTCGTTCGGTTGCAGCTAGACACCGCCACTGACATCACTATCATTTTGAGGCGCACATGAAATGTACCGACCTTCCAGGAAGTAAACTGCTCACGAAGCCCAGTACGCCCAGAGTGCCATCTTGAGGTTACTCGGAGAACTGTTCCGCGAATTCATCTCAGGTGACATTCAGTTCAATAATAGTTGTTAGCCTACTGAGCAACTGGAGCTAAATTTGGTGGGACTTGATTGCATTGATGAGATGAACCTTTTAGAGGAGCCTATCAGCCGACTGAGCAGCAACGAACCAACCGAGAATGATCCAAAGGGACCAAGTTCCTTCGGCATCAGCGAACAACTTAATCGGGGACACTTTGAAGTTTCCCAGGATGGCCCAGGATTCTGCCACAAACCAGTGCTGTCTTAGACCTCTAAACACAACACCGGTCTTCCGGTCAAAATTTCAAATACCGTAAATTGTTCCGACCTTGCACAATAAGCTGGATAGTCTATAGGATTCTGCTATCCTGCAATCAGTCGACGATTGCGTTTGGACTGTACCGAACGTCTCGAAGATGCATAAAGCCACGAGAATTTGTACCGAATTTCCCACCGGCCTTAATTCAGACCTAGAAATATACTCATATCCTCATCATTTGCTCAATTCCCTACTCACAAAGATGAACGGTGGCAGGAATTTCTCGAACATGGACATAACGAACGATTAATGCGATGACATCGTTGTGACAGGGGCCGATGAAGCGAAACTAACTCCACGTTTACACCAGATTTTTGGCAGGACAGATTATTACAGTCTATGCACTCAGCACCGTTTGATGTCCTCATGATACCGTTGAACACCTTCTGACAGCAACGAGTGCCAGCAAACAGAACGAGGTACAACAGCTGCACACACCAGATTGATGGGATACAACGACACCTATGCAGATTGATTTTCGACGTTTTTCGTACGATCCTTAAGAGAGAGAGATGTTCCGGGTAGAGTAAATTTGACGTGCAGAGGACGATTTCACGGTCAAAATTAGATCTCCATTCATTAGTGAGATAGGGATCAGCGTAGCATTCAAAGGTAGTTTGGCACCATGTGTACACGGAATTTGCAAAGCGTCTGGGGGCTGCTGGAGTCTGCTCTGCTAATGTGTTAATTGGCTCTTGTTATTTGGAGCTCGAGAGTAAATAGAAGAGGCTTCATTTTACGTTGTTCGTTCGAGGTCATTCGCGCTCGCTATCAGTAACATGCGGTTATGGCACAGACAGTTCACTGGATTACACAAATCAATCTAAGATAGGAATAGTTCGAGTGTTGGCCGTTGCCGGATCTACTAATGTCCAGTTGCACAAACCTGACTTCTGCGTCCAGAAGTTCGAAAAGACACTAATTCTCCTCTTCCACGTCCGCAATACATGGGAGGATATGAACGAAGAGACGAACAAGGAACAAAAACATCCAGTCGTGTGACCTGAGTGACACTCACTGTAACCTAGGCCCATGGCAGCCAAAGGTTCAAAAAAAATTGTTTCGTATACAAAGACATCTACCAATGTTTGTTTTCTAACTGTTTTGTTCAAATGTCAGGACGTACCGGTTCTCATTGGCCGGTGTACACTCACTGATTACGTCTTGAGGCCCCCCACAACTGGGAAAAACCTATCCAAATTTTCTTGTTGTAATTAGATCGAAAGTATGGATGGTATTCCATTTCCTGAGTTGAAGTAATCCACATACAGTTCTTATGCATTTCTTAAAGATAAACGTCTAGCAGTTTAAGAAAAACGGCCTATATGACTGTCAACTGCACGAGAAACTGCTTGTGCGTTTGCGTATTGTTGCATTCTTTCACACAGGTTGCACTGTTACCCTGATATTCTGCAGACTTTCTCACAAAGAACGGCAAATTACTGTTGAGGTCTATAGGTTCTCTTCAGTATAAATCTCATATTATCAAAACGTCTTCGTGTTTGTACTAAGTACGCAAACAAAGTTCTTTAGGATGTTTCTTATCTCTTACGTTTAGATTCGTCTCGTTGTACACTAAATCCGCTTAACAGATGTTTGTACAACCAGCTTTATTGAGAGGGCATTTATTACGCCTCATTGCGTTTTACCTAGATTGCTCCCTTCTATTTACCACAGTTCGGACAGGGAACTTTTTCAAACAAAACTACCAGTTAGCTTGTTGACATTGTCAACATGACAATGCTCAATCTCTTTTGATAAATAGCCACGTCTCCGTGTTGTTCACATGATAACGACTGATGAGGATATGCAAAACAAATCTGTACCATAATTACTCTTACTCCAGGCGTTAGCAGTCAAAGGTTTATGGTTTGACTAGCTTTTTGTTTATATGGCCCGGGTAGCTTTTTCAAAAATTGCGCCGTGTCTGACGATCAAATACAAAGGCTTGCGATTATCAGAACTCCAACGGTCGTCGTTTGAACATGTATGGAAAGAAAACTGGCCGACAACACGTGTTCCTGAATGCAATAACAAACACTACATCCATTTGTGTTGGTTGGATGTGGGCTTGTTGTGACCATAAAAAACGCATGGCCTGAGAAGTTGTTTACTGTTAGACATTTACTAGAAGGTGTGTGTGAAAATAGAGAACAATGAATGCAAACACTAAGTTTTGCAGAGCTGCTGTATTCACATCCTTGGCAGTAGTGAAACAACAACCTCCCAGACGATACGTCCAGCACAGTGCATATATACGTTTCCAACAGACGCCTCCGGCTCCCGGTCTACCTAGTGTTGAGAGTTGCCTTTTACTTTCCGCACGGTCGAGTCGTGCTACGCTAGTTACAAACGAAGCCGCATGTTATGCAACCCTCCCCCTTCAAAGGTTCCTTGACTCTTAGTCACCGGTTGACGAATTCCCTCCAACCGATGCTACATTGGCTTCGAGTCCAATGGCCTTCTGGTTCGGTGTGTCGGGATATCACGCCACTTTTTCAACTCACTGTTATGTATTCGTTTCACCTCGTCGTTCCACTTGATCGTGTACGCCACGCTCCATCTGAAAAATAGCATACACAGACCTTACAATCCAAAGACAAGTCTTCTCGAACCCGGGACGCTGGCACATGTGTTCGGGAGATCACCACATTTACCCTTTCTCCTGGCTGAAACAGTCTGACCTTGCCGAGCTTCTGGTCACTCTATTACTTGTGCTTACGAGGCTATCAGACTCTGTTCGGTTACTAGGTATTTGGTGGAATCATTGCACTGCGGCTATATTCCGATGTCTTGATCCACCAGAATTGGAAAAGCTCTACTGCATATTAGTTGAAATGGAGATTTCTTTGTGATCGCCTGAAAAGATGCACTGTGGGCCAATGACGACAGTGGTAATACCGAATCCCAGTCGCCGTCCTTGGCTACTAGCCTTTCTTGATTGACCGATCGTCGTATTCAGTAAGTTCATTCGGCTGTTGGTCCGTACGCGCTTGATACTCAGTTGCTGCATGCCTGTTGGAAATTTTTCGCTTCTAGAGCATCAATCGGAATAACCTTGGGTGCACCATAGTCCGTTGCAGCGTGCTTCACCATATCTCGCAACTCTGGTCTGGAATGCCAATCGCACCGATCCAGCGGATAAAATGTCCCGTTATGACCAGAACGCACTGGTTACCGCGAATGCTTAATCGAGATAAGCCCATAAGATCCAATGACATGAATTGGCTGTAAGGGCTACTGGGGTCCCTGCGGTCATCTTTCAGTAATCGATTGTTGGCAGGCAAGTGCGTAAGCTGTCATACTGTCTTTCATCTTCGGCCAGTAAGCTCTTTGTTGCAGCAGACAGAACATTCTGGCACATCTAGTGTGTGTCGGTTCATGACAGTTTGCCACTAGTATCCCCGTCAATTGTCTCGGATTGACTACCACATGAGGGCTGTCAAAATCAGGCTGCTACTCTAATGTGCCCGTACTGTAGAAAAAAAACTTCACCGCAGGGAAGCGAGTATTTTCAGTTTAGCTTCATGAGTATTTGTTGAGATCCTGACGCCTCCTGCACACAGAGTCAAGCACCGGAAAACCCCATCGTAACGCTGTGAACGGACTTATGTTTTTGGGTCCTATCCCATTACTAAGCCGTTAACTACAAGTCACTTTGGGAAGTTCGTCGTCTACCTACGGTCAAGGAGAAAAATCAACGACAGAATTGTTAGAACTAGGCACATAACTAATCGTAAAGTCACTTTTATAAACGTAGTGTCATCCGGTTAATTTGCCCCGCGAGCCCCTGACGGTTCTGATTCACTAGAGAAGTTTGTGATCCGTCTGCATATGGAACTGTTGATTCAACAAGTACGGCCCCCATTTGTCCAGCGCCCAGACGATTGCCAAACATTTCTTCTCACTGGTTGAAGACTTTTGATCCACAAGCATCAGAACTCTGCTGGTATAGTTGGTTACTCCTCCATTTTGGTTGAGTACTACTTCAATGCAGCGGCCGCTAACAACAGTCTCTACAGAGTGTACACCTTGTATTTTGAAGTTCCAATGTCAGTTGTTGATCGTTCATTTCTTGCTGTACTATGGGCATCATCGGTCCATTGAAATCTCTCGTCACTTTAGGAGTTCGTACAATGGTGATCTTGTTAAGTGAAGCTTCTTCACGAACCGACTACCATACCCCCCCACCTCAATCAAGTCGGAGGCTGTTTCAACGTGCGCTTAGAACTCAAAACCAAAGTTTCTCCAACTGTCATTATTTTATCTGGCAATGGTCTGATCCCACCTTGACAATCCTAGTGTTCCCGTAGTACCACTGATGATTGTCCGAGTTGTAACTCATCAGCATTGATAGGGAGTTCGGGATTCTGAATTCAATTTCAAATAGCATTCAATTTTCCGGTACGTTTTGACTCAGTGTTACTACATACTACAATATTACTGTCATACACCGCCACAGAATCCAGTCGTTACACCGATGGAAACATCAAGTGTTGAAATGTAAACGGTGCCCCAGATAAACTGAACGACATGTGCTTGGATTAATAATTTTTGTTCAACGTGAATGTGGTTTGCTGATGATCCGCGGG
Organism: Paragonimus heterotremus; assembly: GCA_013368495.1. Lineage (NCBI taxonomy): Eukaryota > Metazoa > Platyhelminthes > Trematoda > Plagiorchiida > Troglotrematidae > Paragonimus > Paragonimus heterotremus. The sequence continues at coordinate 24,409 of LUCH01005109.1, read as the reverse complement.
TTTGCTTGTCACCTGCCAGGCACCCAGAGAGTAGATCCGACAGGGCAAACAATCCCTGTTGCAAATCGTTGAAAATATCAGCGAGGGACGGTACTGTCACAATTGTTCTTCAAATCTTCTTATTCAGTCCTCTAAAATCTAGGCAAAAGCGGTATTACCCGTCGGACCTCTTCAACAGAAGAACAGGTAATTTATGCAGACTATTGTCTTCCCCGGCAACGTGATCATTTCTTTCTCCAGATGAACTAATATTCTACGGGACCTATGCGGTCGAAATGTTGTTGATGTTTCATGTGCAATCCGATTACAAAAGCCATGTATTCTTGTCGGTATTGTTGTTCACATCCACCAGGGCCACGGACGTAGCTTCAAACTCTCACGTCACTTTCGCAAGTGCATCAATGTCCATAAGTCAGGTGACATGAGCAATGCTGGTCAACTGATGAACAGCCATAGAAAGACTTTCACTGAACTGCTCAACCAACAACTGCTGTCTAGACTCTTGATTAGGTTCAGATATTCTGACCAACAATTTTTGCAGCGGCGACGAACATGAAGGGGACCGTTACTTGTCCAAGCAAGGTAGTCATGAACTGCTACATTACCTCCTATTGGCCGGACTGTCGAACGCAGCCGCCAGCTGGAAGTTCGCAGCAGCCCACTCAATCTTCGCAAGCTCAGGACGACGCACTGGGTTCAGCACCATCTTCTTCCTACCTTTCATCATTATCCACAGGGTAGAGAGCTTCCCAAGGTCGACCATGATTCCGAACGCCTCGGCAACTTCCACGAATTCCCCAAGAACGTTTGAACGGTTGCGGCCAGGATATCTCCATTCTTCCGTTCATCACGACACCGATTGTTGTGAGCCCAAAAGGAGCTTGGACTGGTAAGTTGTTTAGTGTTAGACACCCACTACAAAGTATGTAGGAACAAGGAATATAAACACTATTTTACCGCATGTTATACAACAAGCTGAGGCAATAATGTTTTCCATACGAAGATGGTGTTTACTATCTCATTATAAACCACTTAGAATGTAGTCAGTGAAAATGGAACTTAACATATCAACCGACATGCAGCCAACGTTTGGAATTAGGCATTAGGGTGAAAACTGTTGACAACGAGGAAACTCAGTGATAATGACGTCTAGCTTCTAGTCACACAACTGAATGATTAAGCGCTTGTAGTCCCAAACGCTCCTGTCTAGGTTTATAAAGCGCATGCACGACCCTGTATGCCACATAACAGCGAACAATTTGTGATGCAAAAGAGAGGAGCTATATTCGACAGGATCACAAAACGAGCGTTAGTTGATCTTCGGATGTCGAATCGTCGTATGTAAGCTTACGTGTTTGCTCTATACTACCTGGATGTCAGGTGACAGCTAACCTCGTTGAGTAATGTTGAGGAAAGAAAAAATGTGACCAGGCATTCAGTTGGCAATAGTTTTGACCACGTCAACGCTTGAAACTGTTCCACATAGTTCTCACGCGAGGTTCAAGTAACGTGTATACTTCGTTACATCACCACCCGTCGGTAGTTGCTTACCGGACCGCTACCGTTCTTGAGCTTAGCATACATTATGCCCTAAACGCAAATTGCGGAGTCATCGCCACAACGGATTGCGAAGTGGTGAAGAAAAGTGAGCCAGTTGAACGGAAGTGTCCGCAACATTTCAGCTGCGTGCTGAACGAGACGCCGGTTTTTCTGCTGATGTAACTAGAAACCTTAGAAATGGAAACATATCGGTAATCACCACCAACATTTCTTACACGAATAAAGTTGCCGACAAAGATTGTGGAGTGTTTATCTGTGAAAGTTTAGATAGTAGAAACTATGCATTGGTTATAAAATGACGGTAAGTTGAAATAGAAGATATGTACAAATGGAAACAACTGACATCTGTCCTTGAAAATCATATGGGAGATAGAAACTTTGAATGTCTCGGCTTCTGTCAATTACTCAAATCCAAATGGTTTAATAAACGGTATTCGGGAGTAAGTGTTCAAACCAACCGACTGGAAATCTATCTGGAGCAGCTGAGAGTAAAGATTAAACCTACACCCGATAAGACCCTGATTCACATGTAAGCTTCAGAAACCAGCCAGTGTACAGACTGTAGGGACCGATGACCCTGTGGCCACCCGAGCCGTAACCATGCAGTTCCGGCTGTTTGATGTGTATACATGCTTCTGTGTGTGCCTGTTATGGAATTCCTCGAACAAACTGGGCGCTACTTCTTTCAGTCGTGTAACTAGTTGGGCGCAACGAAGACCCACACTTTCTTTACCACATCCATTATTCTAATCTTTAAGATTGTTCTATCAGTGCCTTTCATGATTTCTGTTTGAAGTGCAAATGCCTGGTCCGTTTCTGGGCGACATCGAGCGGGCGTAAGTCCATCTGATGCTTTTCCGTTATCTTTCCTTGACTGTTGCCTTTGGTCCTATTGTAGTGGATTACGGAACCGGATGTGCGAGTATTTCAACTCTCGACGGAATACCTCGGCAGTGAGGTACGTCCAGTAGCCCATAGCGATCGGAACGCGGAAAACACGGGTGACCGAATGAGCGACCGCTCAACGAGATCAGAGCAACGGGTGAGACACTACAGGCAAAATGGGATAGATGACCACATCGGAGGTACCATTTTTCCAACACTCGGTGGAATATATCGACGCGATCGTGAAGAACGGCCAAAGCCCACAGCGGATAGATCACGGACAACACGGGCGACAGGACGAGTCATCGGATCAAAGGACAAGGAATAGCAGACGAAAACCTCCCCGACAGAAGGCGTCGGTCAGACATATAAACCGAAAAGAAGTGCACTCGACGTATAAGCGGAAACCGGGGTTGTGTTGTAGACCGGAATTTCGATTCACAAACGCGAGCGCGCACGTGGCATGGCAACCAGCGAGTTGGATAATAAAGATTGCATCTTACTGGAGGCCACTTCGCTACACTATACTGGGCTGGAGCTAACCACTATTTACACTTCTAAAGACTGCTAGAAATATGTGGTTTGTTTCCAAGAAAATGGCATTCTTTTATTTCCATGTCTCATGGGATCTTAGTTCGAGTACATCCTATAAAAAAGACGTCCTAGACAGCTGAAGGACAAGAGTGTATGTCCTGGTATGCACTACAAAATGACACAACCAGCCCTATACTACCGTACAGTTCATTAGTGAAACAAAACGGAAGACGAGTTTAGTGAGTTCAAGAAGATAATTAAAACTGATCTTCAGAACATCTCGATTTCGAATGCACTGGATGGTTACGTAATCAAATATCGCCAATATAAGTTGTTGAAGTATGCTGTATTGTGTTTCAACACAGATCCTTTTCTAATCGTGCTGGAATTGAGTACTTGTTTCACTTATTGATTCACAGAGCATTAAAATCACTGAGACTTACGCGTTCTACAGGAACTTGACTGAATAGGCTGATTTTATCAATTACGGCTTTGGGAAGGGCAGAGGTACAGCGACACATTATCAGATCTGGATGCAGTCCGCATGCACGAAGTTCACGCACCGAGGCCTGTAGAATGATCAGACAGAAATACAGTTCCACAAGAATCAGAATGGTAAACGGTGCGCGTTGATACCACTGTAGAGTGGCTTCCGATTATAAGGTTACTGATCCACAAGGGAAAAAAGATACTCACATAGGAATAGTTGTTCATCCAAATACCTTCTGAGCAAATAAATTCCCACTAGTAACACATTACATAAATTATATGGTTGCTGATTAAAAACAACATCTAGTATAAGCAACTCAAATAATAAGGTTCAAGCATTTGACAGAATATAAACAGAACGTTTTCTGGGGGAAAAAGAGTGAACCCGATTTACCACATATTCATCAACATTAGAACATTACGATGATGAAACGAGTAGAACAGCTCTCACTATTACAGGTCAGTTTGTTGTTGAATACACAAAAAACGCTAAATGATCCGCAATACCACAGATGAGTCAGAGTGTGAAGGCTCCGACAATAACATCGAAGGTAGTGCAAATTTGAGTCCACAGCCATAAGTTTAGAAGTCGGTATTGCGACCATGGAGTAGAAACAAGCTCAAGTTGTGCAAGAGGAGCCACACTTCAACAATTACACTGCAAGCTAATCAGTAATGTGAAACAGCCTGGTTGACTGTAGCAGTCAGTGTGAACCACAGTGCACTCATGTCGGTTACGGAAGCTAAACTGTAAATTTAGCCTGTATTTCAATACGCTTAAACTGCTTATCAACAACTATTCTCCCATTTGTGGAAACATGCATACTAACCAGACGGTTGTTTCAGAAAGGCACACATCTAAACGTATTGTGCCTGATCAACCTATGTGTAAATGATCGTCAGCAAACAGACATCAATGGATGTCCAACGCATGAGTGCACTTACAACATGGCCCTGTCAGGGTTGCAGTAAAGTTGTGAGACGAGCAAAGGAAAGGTGATTGGTGTAACATGACGGCAAGGTAAATGAGCATTGTGCGTTCAGTTTTGTTACGTTTATGCTGTGTTTACAATACAGTCAATTTCTGGCATCGACAAGCTAAAGGACCCGTCACTGGAGCATCACGGTGATAGGACGATGACATGAACAACATGTACCCGCGCATTAAGTGATATTAAACGATGAACACCCTAAATAAGGATTTTAAAAACTAAAAAAAAAAATTGACGAAATGTACGCTAGTATTACATTCACCAAAAAGTTACCTCATCCGTGGAATGTGGTAGATGATCTCTACTAATAGTCTTCATTTATTTCTATCCAGGCAGCTATTTCAATAACAGTGTTGTATCCACATCCACTGCACACTAGGGCATGAAGCTTTCATGTATCTTTGTAATCACTATCGGCAATTAACTTATCGAGGTCAAATTTTACGACACTCCCGAATACATTGCCTAGTTAACTAATTTCGGCCAAATCGTCCACTTCATCCGTAACACAAATTGATTCCACTGATTGCAGTCACAATGAGTTGCGTTCCAAAGAATCGTTTGTAAGGTAGTTTGTTTAGTGTATTGTTACTGCTAAGTTACGGATTCACCAGATGACATTGTAGGCTAAAGTGCTCAAACAGATGAGCAAAGAGAGAGAAGAAAAAACATGACATCAATGTGTATACAGATTCACAACACGAGTGCCATTGGCTTTAAGTTTTCATCTTCTACATTGGACAACGTTCTTGACTAAAAGTGTCCATTGTCTTCTAGATCCCAACAAGGAAGTCGGACATACTACTGAAACCAGCTTTAAAATGAGTGCCTTCACGCCTTGAATTCGAGCTATACGCTGGCCATCAGAGTGCCGCTTCCAGACCAACCCATCACTCCGAAACAAGGCGTGGTCTTCGTAAAACGTATCTAAAACAATGAAGCCTGAGATGAGATTATTTTGTTCGAGAGTCGACAAGGTCTGCGTCTGCTTGTTCCGAACTTCATCATCACTGAAACGATGTCAACACTATACTCCAGTAACGCAGCGGAGACACCAGTGGTCAAAAATAGACATTGTATGGACAACCTCCGTATGAATGAGACACGTTTCGCAACCGTATAATAAGACTGCAAGTACAGTAGCATTTTACGCACGACTTTTCATAGAAAGATCAGGAGCACACCGACGTTACAGATGACCTTAAGCTGGTAAACACAACAGGAGCTTTAACAATGCGATTTTTGGTGTCACCAGACACTCCAACAGCGCTGAGGCAGTTCCCAAGGGACACGGCATAAGTGGATAGCAGACGGTTCACAGTGAGAACGCAGTTTAACAACTATCTAACATTTCGGCCAATTCCTATCGAAAAGGGGATAGTTTGAAGGTTTATGGGAATGTGAAGGCTGCAAGCAATTGTGAGTGACGTCCAACTTATATCGACCAAAAAAACCTGCAATTTACAAGTAATTATCCTCTAATATACAGTGTAACAATGAAATAATATGTCAGAACATAGGGGGCAGCAAAAACAACGAAATGAGGAGAACGAACGTGAGTTCATAGTGTAGAACTGATAGGCTATACGATTAAATACAACCACAAGTTCAGTGAATTTTCACTGCATTTTATAATCTAAAAATGAGATGAATGTTCATTTACATACCTGAGTGGGCTTCGTTTTTGGTTCACCAACGCTCGATAGTTGTGGTACGAGACTCACGTGAACGCAGCAAAAATTGGAGCAGCCCACACGAAACAACATTTGTCGGAAGGCCTCAACAAATGGCATGGACTCAATATCACCGATCGTACCACCCAACTCAATGATGCAGACTTCCGGCACCTGGCCGCTTTCATCCACAGGGATTTGGGCGACATCGATAACCCACTGCATGATTGTGTCAGTTATATGAGGAACCACCTGAAGGGAGGGAGAAGAAAAAAATGATGTAACAAACAACATGACCTAGTCAACTAAATCCAAACAGTCAACATTGCGTCCTACTGACAATCGACTGAGATGTGGAGGAATGTAAGGCGGCATCTACAGGACGGTTGCCTCGTGACTTTTACTTCATTGATTCAGTAACTGCATTTGTGTTACACGCAATCTGGTAGACGAACCCGATCCATAGTGGCTAACAAACCGACACCTGTTTTTACTTCCCTATCCAAAGCTACCGCGTTTGTCTGCCTCGAACCTGGAAGTAAGTGCTGGCAGTATCAGCAAAATGTTCAGTGTAGGAAGTGATTGTTTAGCATGTTCAGCAAATGGTCCAACTATATTAATCTATTCACCTTTAAGAACTGATGGAATTAACCCACTAGACCCTGACTACCGAATATACGCTCCTATACCACACCGTTGGTTACCCGTTGATACTATCCGGTGCATGCGAATGAACTCAGATATTACTGGTCGAATACTTGAAGATTGTTTACGAACTCTACCATGGATGGCCACAAGCCACAGTTATACACAGTCCTATACATACGTATCCCTTAAGCTTTAGCCGCATATATTGATTCATAAGAGACGACCGAGTTTACTGGTTTGTATATGACAGATAAAGAAGTTTGCTTGTGCAGGTCGGTTCTTGTGTTCACTGGGAAATGCAATGTGCTGGGCGGTCTCTGAAGCTGGGGAGAAGATGAAGAGACGTGAAAGTGTTAGGGAACTGGAGAAGATGACTTGCAAGCGGACACGTTAGCACTGAACACTAAAATAGCATTATGAAAAAGATGCATATTCAGAGACTTGTGGAGAGGCTTACTGGGATGCAACAAACGCAATTCCAAAGTAACTACGTCACGTCTTTCGAAAATCAGGAGAGCATGGATATTTCTAAATATGCCTGAGTTGTGTGTGAGCTGGGACACTGAAAATCCCGTGGCAAAAACAGGAGTAAGTAAGTAAATCAAACAACATACACCTCAAAAAAAACATGGTCCTGAAGATGCAACCAATTGTGAGCTGACTCGCACCTAGTAGGGCATCATAACGTGTCAAGCCTTCTAAAATGGCTTAAAGCATCAATAGTGTAACTCATTACGATTAAGAATGGTAGGATTTTAAAAAGCTTTCCCTGATTACTTCCTTGTGATGTCGAAAACTCACCTGAGCTACAGAAGTACCTGAGTCTAAAGACGACTAAGCTAATTATTCCGTCTTTCACCAAGAGACGATGGTTGTTGTGTGAGTAATGGAGACTGTTGGCCAGTTCGTGTAATTATGGAGCTGCATAAGCACCGATAGAAGCACTGCAAATAAATGATGTTAACCCTAAGACTAGAGTGATCGTTAGGATTGTAAACAATTTCTTGAAGCAAGCAGGAACCTTCTGGAAGCTGGACAACTGCGTATATAAGACAAACTGCAAAGTGCGGCCAATAAATGTGGAAGATGTATATCGACTTCAAAATTTCATCGATGTCTGCAGTTAATCGAATGTGTCAGATGGCAATGAAGAGTACACAACTAAAGGGAGAAACAAGCTGGCTCAGTCATTTAATCTAGCGGGTTGGAGAAATTTAGGTGACTGTGCCGTTTACTAACAGTCTGCCATCTCGCGCAATCAGTCGGTTGTTATGAGATGCGAGGTAGAAATATACTGACACAGGGTAAAGAAATAAAACTAATTACCGGTAGTTAAAAACAAGTTGAGGGAGAAATTCAACTTATCGCTTCTACTGGACTTTTGGCCCTATCGATAGCTTGAAACTCTGTGAGGTCTCCAGTCTGTGGGAAGCACCTGACCAACAGTTGCCAACTCTTTGGTAAACGACTTCATTTCTCTATGTCAGATCATAACCTGTCCATCTCGCACCTTACGCCGGTCGACCGCAGCACCAACAGAGAGTGCTCGGTGTGGCAGACGACCGGCTGATATCTTTAGAACATGGCCCAGCCATCTGATTCTGTGGAACCGTAAAGATTGAACAAAAGAACTCGCTTGGCAATCTACCAAATACTCGTTTCCTAACCTTTTAATTGCTTACCAGTTGGTGTCACCCGATGCGAATGATCGAACGCAGACATCGATGACCAAATATCTGAAAACGATTCACGTCTTCCACCCTGAGCAGTTAAGTTTAACAGTCGTAAATTAATACAGCCGTCAATGGCGCGTTGTGTAGGGGATCCGTAGGCATCAGAAAGATGCCTCTCTATCGCCAGAGATATCCTAGATTAGCAAATACCGCCTTAGCCCAATACGCACGTGCATATATTTCATTCTCTACATCTCCGCCGCCGCCGCCACTGTGGAAGCTTCCCAAGTACACAAACGGGTCAACACCCCCCCTAACTTCGTTAACCAACATTGAATCTACATAATCACATCAATCCTGAAGAAGCACGTCGCACCTGGAAGCTGCAAAGTGTATTCGGAGATGTCTGGGGAAACATTTTTCTGTGTAGTTTGAAAATTAACAAACAGCAAGTAGTCAGCATAATCAACATGTCATCTTCCCACCAAGTAGGTCTATGCCGAAATTGTATGAATACCGCAGACGGTCCGCCATTATTTAGCCTACGACAATACCAAACAAAAATGGTGGAAATGGACAGCCTTGATATCCGTCGCTCCTGCTAATGAAAATGTCAGGTGATCCACCGCTGACCCTAATCTGAGCAGTAGTATAGAAATAAAAAGATGGATGTATGACTACAAACTTAATCGGATAAACTCTGCGTGTAAGCGAACCTAAAACTGTGGATCGATTGCTTAAGTCGAATGTACCTTTATAGTGGGGAAATACGGTCATTGTTGGCCGGCTGTACACATGACGCTGCTCTAGAATTTGGCGAGGAGTGAAAATTTGGTCAATACAACCTCATCCGAGACGAAAGCCTGCTTGTTTTTCTTCAATGACAGCCCCTTAAGCTGTGGTCAGTCGATGAAGTATAATGGATGCCAGAACTCTAGTAATACTTAGAGTCAAACTAATTCCTCTATGGTTTTCGCAAGAGTCCCAGACTCATCTTGAATACGGGACCTATTAACAAATGACCCCAGCGCGGAAGGATGATCTCCGCCGTCCATATTAGTTGAAACAACTGAGTTAAGGCCTCTACTAATGCATCCCCACCTTTCTTGAAAAGTCCCGGCAAGAGATTATATGGTCTAGGCGCCCTATTACGTTTAAAAACCGAAGTACAATTGCGGACCTCAGTCTTAATGGGTGGTCCTGAATCTATCAACCCGGGTGCTACATTGCAACTTTTCTAAACGTAACACAGTGGAAGCAAGAAGTCATCTAAACCGTCTCTCAAAGCGCTCCGTCTGGAACTCCAATTTATTATGGATGGGCGTGCTGTCTGCCTCGCTGACAGTCTCACTGACAAACAGTCGCCTTGAACCAGTGGGACGGATAAGCCTGAAGAATACGCTCGTGTTTCTTGAAGTGAAAGTAGTTTCTATTTCCTCAGCTTCCTCCATCAGCCAATTCTCACGATTAGCGGCCAGGCCATGCTTCAGATTTCTACGAATATCCTGGCAAAAACTTGTTATATGGACTGCTAGGAAGAACGTTCTGTCTGAAATCTAACAACTCCAGAGACTTCTCTGGAATGTATTGTGCCACATGCTGCAATACCTGTTTCACGAATAACCCGTAATTTCTGTCCAGCAGCTATTAGGATACTCATGGTGAGCACTGCTAAGCCTACTTTCTGAACTGGTTTGATACTTATGCTTTGCCCACAGTATATCCAGTTTCTCAACAGCTAGCAGTCGTAATTGATGAGGTCATTGTTCACCAAAAGTAAAAACAAGACAGCAACATACCAATGCACAACCAGAACGACAGTCCTGGATGGAGCCCTGCCACCCGCGACCAACAACTATGTGGTGTACCTGAGACCAGATCTGATTCGGCGAAGAGGGGATGCCAAGTTTAACAAGGATGCGCACGACATCTAAATCCAGTGATGGTTAAAAGTAGCTTATGCTCAGCGCACAGCTGTAACGGCCGCCCGCCATTATCCGAGTGATGGGACGCCACTCCAAACCTGTCACCTAAACGAGACTCGGCCTCATCAAGGCGGCCAACCTGAGTGTTCACATCCCTGGCCAGAATAACTATGTCAGGACTGTGTGTCGAAAGAGGGAGAGCGGACAGATCCGAGTAATAGACACTCTAGACACCGAAGTCACTACGGTCAGTTAAAGTCCATGCAGACAATTAAAAAAATTTATCGCAGTTTTGAGTCTGGCGCCGGCCTTAGTACAACTTGACAGGCGGCCAGCACAGTCTACTGCTAACAAGAATCCAATCTGCCAATGCGGTTGAGGCCGTAGCGCTAAGGACTATAAGTACTCCGGCCTGACTGATAGCGACAGCCGTAGAGTCACCCGAAGAATAACCAGTATTCAGTAGACAGTGTGGGTGCTGTTAGTTCCACACGTTGACTGATGTCCCGAATTTCAATTTCTGAAATGTAACAGACATCGACGTACAACCAGTCTAACGTTCGTGCGAAAGCTGCCCTATCTATCTTAGAGTGCGAAGGTTGAAAAGACCTACATTAGTTCACGTTCCAGATTTAAGTAAGGGACGAAAGAGGCCTGAAGCCGAATGGTGAGAGTTCGGAAATGCCGACAGTGTTACTATGATTAGCTAGATCTGTTGTGAGACGTGCAGAATAAATACTAGAAATGGGGGTCGGCAAGCGCCTGAAAGCTTAAGATGATAGGACAGTGGGAAACGGGTCAGCGATAGTATGTTCTTGTCCATCCACCCTGCTGTGTGCAGCAGACAGGATGACCCGGTACACACTGCGAGACGGCCGATGCAGCATGAAATTATTGTCGTTGTGTATATTCATTGTTGTGTGGGCTGAGATACTGTCAGGACGTCCAGACATAGATAGGAGGACGATTAGGGTTCTCAATCAAAGCTTTTGATTCGAAAACCTGAACCATAAGGCAACAGGTGGGTAGCAGTGTACCGAAATTAGTACTTCTTCCAGAGAAAGATGCCAACCTTCTTTCGACCCTCAACCTGTAGGGTCAGAAGACTGTGGTTTGTCAGACACCTACCTACTAGCCTGTATGGCACCAGTGATTGCCGGTGTGGCTGTCATACTGTCCAGTTTGGCCCACCAGGTCAACCAGATATGCAAGCGGTCACACCACGTCAAGGTCCTATCTCGTTACAGTCTCATTATATTAATTAATAAGTGGAGCTTCTTAGTCGGTTAGTAATTTATGCCTGGGCGTTCTGTGAAGAAATGCCCTATTAACTAGTATGAAGTGCCATAAACAATATCACATCTAATACCCAGCAGCTATGAGGACGTTTCTGAGATTCGGCGTTCACTGAATACACGGACAAGGGCGATGTGGGTGTAACTGTCTGTTGCATTAAGTGCCTACGGAGTTCAGGTCCAGTAGACGTTGGGGTCATGTAGGTTATAACTGTCGATTTTACATTCCAGACTAGTAAGATGCACACCCTCCATTGCGGGCAAGAACAATTCCTTAACGGCTAGCTAGTAAAGTCAGCGAGATCGTAGCCCAACAAAATTATTAGTTGCCTGTAATAAATTGATGGGGAAGAAAGAATACACTGTTTAGGTGGTAATAGCGTATTACTTCCATGCCACGTAGCCAAAACACCGGTACTCCAGAAGGCTCAAAATGGTCACGTACTACAGCTCACAGTGATAGTTTTTGGAGGAGAAAAATGAACAAAACTTATTGTAAAGAGCAAATATAACAACAAAGTTCAAAATGTAATGACAGCAAAGTACCTGAACCGTTTTGCCCAAATAATCACCTCTGCGTTCTTTCTCCATGACACGTTGGTATATCTTGCCGGTGGTAATGTTGTTATCTTTTGTGAGTGTTATGTCAAGAAAACGCTCGTAGTTTCCCAGATCCAAATCCACTTCACTGCCGTCGTCCAAAACGTAGACCTCTCCATGTTCGTAAGGAGAGAACGTACCAGCATCGATATTCAAATACGGGTCGATTTTGATGCAAGTCACATTCCAGCCGTATGCCTTCAATATAGTTCCGATGCTACTGGATATGATTCCTTTGCCAATACCACTAATAACGCCACCAGTGACCAGTATATATTTCATTCTGGGAAGCGTCTGTTAAGAAGAGGTGAAAAATTCCAATTTAAGATGCTCTTCAATATAAAAGCAGTGGACTGTACGAGAAAATGAAGTAAAAAGTTTGTGCCAGCGAAATAAGCTTTAAATAACAAGACGCTAGAGCTGAGATTAACATTTAATCGGTTGTAGCAAGTGAGGATATATAAACACAACTGTCCGTAATTATAAAGCCACCTTCACCATCTGTCATCCGTAGTCTTGGATCAACTGGCACCCCTACTGTGAAGTCGTAGACCCAAGTGCCTTAATACCTTAATGGCGTTGAGTCACCATCGTCTGTCGTCATTGAACCTATTGGAAAATTTTACAACAGTCGGCTGCATAGTTCATTAAATTAGAAATTGTAATCGCCCTAAGTATACGAGAGCCTAAAGAAACGTAGCAAGACGGTATCCAATCGAGGAGCGGTTCTAAGGTTTCTGGCGGACAAGTCGATAAAGCGTGATGTAACATGAAATCAAACGAAAAGACGAACATCATCATCACCATCATAGCAGTAATGAACCTGACCAGAAGGTATTGTGTTTCGGGCCGCTGTTCATCTTAACAGTAACGTGGAATATTCTAGAAGAAGGTTGCCGAGGTTGCTACTAAGGTAGAAGATTAACAAAAGAAGACTTGGCAGAATTAGAAATGGCATACACACAGGTACGCCATTGACTGTGACACATTGCCATCTCGGATAACGTCTCTAACCAGCGGTTTGAGTGATCACGAGAACCCCATCCAGGCAGATGACACCTACCAACTTTCCTCAATAGAGTAGTCAGGGTCTTCATATGTCGTGACTACCTTGTTATTTGACCACCATGTCGTTGCACCCATCTGTTGGTGGACTAAGTATATAGTGCCCGGTATGCTAAACGACCAGATGACATACGGAGAACATGACCCAACCATCTCAAGCTGTGCAACGTAATTAGTTGACCAATTGATCACGCACCTCGAACGTTCCGGAATACTCGCCGGCGAACGGCCACATTGCTCACGCAATCAGTCCACTTAATATGGGCCAATTGGCGAAAACAACGATGGTCAAACACAACAAGTCTGTCAATGTCTTCTTTGTGAACAGGCCACGTTTCCGAACCATAAAGCAAAATGGAACGCACACAGGCATTATATACCCTTCCTTTCAGTGACAACCTAACTTCTTTCCGACGCCACGGATGACGCAGTTTGGCAAAGGCAACGCGTGCGTCTGCAATCCTCGCTGATATCTCATCAGTAATATTTCAACCTAAGGAGATAATGCTACCCAAGTATGTGAAACT
>LUCH01005108.1:23878-45650 GCA_013368495.1 Paragonimus heterotremus | reverse complement strand
TATATACCTTTGCCTTCAGCGACAACCGGATGTATTTTCGACGCCACAGGTGATGCAGTCTGGCAAAGGCAAATCGTGCCTTCACCATACTCGCTGATATCTCATCAGCAATATTACAGACTGACGAGATGGTGCTACCCAAGTATGCAAAACTGTTCACAGTCTCAAGCAGATTACCTGCAATGGAAGAAGTAGCGGTGGAAATGTCCCAGTCTTGAAGCATCATTTTTTATTCTGAAGGTGCGAAGTGCATTCCATACAAACCAGCGCGGTCATTCAACTTGTCCAACATGGTCTGCATGTTTTCGGCAGAGGGGTAAAGTGAGAAATTGTCATCCGCATTCTGCATATCGATCAATTTAGCGCCAGGAAAACGCTCAACATAAATCCCACCGAATTCGTGAAGCGCACCCTCCTGAATGTCGTCCATGACAAAATTGAACAGGAAGGGAGAATTCGGCCACCCCTGACGAACACTACTAAAAGTGATAAAAGCGACAGAAAGGACTGCCCATAAACTCTCACCCTACTTTCACAGTGAGCATACAGTGATCTCAATAGATTCATGTATTTCTTTGGTACTCCCTTGCGGAGAAGACAGCTCCAGAGAACGTTACGAACAACTGAATCGAAAACAGCCTTTAGATCCAAAAAGACGATGACTGTCGGCTATCTGTAACAGTGCTGATATTCCAAGATCCATCGCAAGGTAAAAATGTGGTCACCGCAACCCCGACCTGATCGAAATCCGGCCTGTTCTTCGCGTATCTGACTTTTTCTGGGCTTAGTGAATTGACCTAAAATGATGCCAGTGAGTAACTTGGACGCAATTGACACCAAACTGATGCCTCGATGATTGTCATAAAGACTTCAGGCCCCCTGTTTGAAAGCGGGAATTATTGTTGATAGACACCAATCACGAGGCACCTGTTCAGTCTCCCAAATCGTCTGGAGAAGTTTTTGCCAGTTCTGATATTAACCTCTCGTTCCCGTCCTTAAAAGGAGATGGAGAGAAGAGGTCTGATCCAGGAACCTTATTATTCTTCAATAACTTAAGCTCCAGGACCACTTTTGCTTCCGACGGAGGGCCGTCTGGAATGCAATAACTGACCATTCGGGTCCCGTCGTCCACATGGTCCGGTTGAGGTCAATTTAGCTGTTATTCAGAATGTTCAGCCCACCTGCCAAGTCGGCGCGATTGACTGGTGATAAGTGAACCATCTTTTTCACATATGGTCTCACTCACACCCACTCGATGGCCAGTACAACCACGGATGAGGAAAAAAAGGCCTTCTGCTATTTCCAGATAAATAGGCTCTTTCCATCTCTTTCGATTGTTCGACCAAGTAGTTTTCACGATCTTTCCTCGAGCTTTTTGTCAGCTTGCGTTTAAGTTCTCGACGGTCATCATCCTATTCAGAACCAGATGGGATCGAGCGACGCTTGTTCATGAGGTTTATCAACGTGACGGAAATCCAGTTCTGTCACAACTGATCAGCACATGCGGAACGATGGTTTCATAGAACGCACCCTTGTTAACATCCGAACTGTTGTCTGTTGAAGTGTACGTTGATATAATGTATACACAACGCCTTTCTGAATTGCGTTGACAGATTTTAAACGATGTGTTGAATCTGACAGCGTACAAGCGACTTTTCACTGGGATCTAATCGAGTAAACACTGTTCTGCTCTGGAATTTAGCGTGATTTCCACCTTAGCATAACAACGAGATTCAGCTTCGGCGTCACCAGAAACCTTGAGGGTGAGCTCTAGTTGATGACGGCGTAAGAAACGTAAACTCGCGTCTCTGACACGCAGCACACATCAAGCTCCAGACTTAAGGGAGTACTGGCCAGAGCAGCTTGCTGACCGACTTGTCGGAGAGTGCGGATATTGAACGCGCCAATGTTTACCAGTTGTCTTGGCCTCAGAAAACAATTATCGCCTGGAAGCATATGGAATGCAGAAGAAATAGGGTGTAAAACAGTAGGAGAAAGTCGAGTTTGGTTAGTAATGTCACTGTCAAGAGAACGATAACTTCTGATACTTCTCGGTCGTTTATGCCGTGGAAGGGGGTTGACTTGAGGGACCCCACCCCGAGTTTCTGATTCAAAATTCTGACCTGCGAGACGACAGGATATAGGGTTTTCGGGGGACCCCACCCGGAGCCAGTGACAATTGGCAGTGAGGGAATTGCCTAGCCCGCGGACGCAGTGAATAAGACATTGATGTCTGATTCTGAGCACTGCTGCTCACTGGATGTACTGGAAGCTACATCAGGCTTTTGAGAGATAAATGTTTCTCGACCGCATTGGATAATACGCCGGCGGTCACAGTCAACCGTTGGGCGATCGAAGTGCTCTTTGTTTGAGGATACCTTTTCTAATCCCCTTCTTCTTGAAACGGAAGGCAACAGTGCAGCAACCATAAAAATAGTTCTGCTGTATGCTCATTGGATCATGCCTCGTTACATAAACACTCCTACGCGGTCAGTGGTGGGACATACAAACCTATGAGTGTAACTGTTTTTCGTCTGGCCGCTCCCCTTTGACCTTTCTGACAAGGTTGCATTAGAATGACGGAGGTCCGAGTGAGCATAGCCCGCCAGATCAAAACAGTACACGAGCCTGAACACCACATCTCACACCCTTTCCACTCCTGCTATTCAAACGAGTTTAATCAACAGAATCAAACGTCTTTAAATTCACACACAAAGACCCTCGGCAAGCAGTATATCGTCACTTGGAAGCCGCTTTAGTCAACTATTTGCAACAATTGTCAGAAATAGGTGGCAATCATGCGAGTACAGTAGCATGCGGTAGTCAATTCCAAACTGGACATCACTTGGTGTTGCACTGTGTATTGGCCATAACTCAGCTTATGACTAGTATGAGAACAGTACTGTAACGAAGATCAGTAAGCCACATGAACCAAACAAGATATATACGTAGTGACGCAACTATGTAAGTTTAGGCATTTTTGTTCGAACAAACGACATTCAAACTTGTGCCTCTTGAACATACAAGTTCCACAGCACTATTTAGTGCTAGTATTCATTCAGACTATGACATACCTGGCGCCGATTCAACAAACGATTCAGATCGTTTGCCAGATTGTTCCGCTCTGTTAACAGACATTTTTGTTCGGCAGTTTGCTTGTGTAACCGCTCTTCTGTCGTGGAAAGTCGATCACGAATCGCTTTCAGTTCAGCCTCACGTTCCGCTAAACGATAGGCCAATGTATCAACAGGTTGGCCGGATAAAGACACAATGGTGGACAGCTTCTCAGCTCTCTGATGGATTGACTGAAAGTGAATTATTTTCAAGGCATATACAACAGGATGATTTATAACGTTCCTGATAAACAGTTTATGATTTGAATAACTTACAAATGAAAGATTTCTCTCTGCCACACGAACCAGTCATGTTTCAAAGTGAATAGTCAAGAAGTGCAATATACTTCGCAAACAATCAAGTTCATCAATCTAGTTTTTTTTAACAAAACCAGCAACGAGGCGGTCAGTGTACAAAATTCCTTCTCAAGCCATCTGAAACAAGAATTTAGAGAGTAGACTGACATTCCGTTTGGTCTGACCGGAGCTAAGTATTCAGAAACTGAGAAATCTTGCAAAGGAGAGCATATTCCTTTGTCCTTGAATTCCTATCATACTGGTTAGTAACGAGCAAGTGATTAAACCTTAATGTTTTGCTATTGATTGAAGAGACAGCATACGAATCTGTGCGTAACCACATATTCTGGAAATAGGAACTCAGTGAAAATGACTGATTAGTAAAGATTCAAGCAGCTGCGGTTCACATCTACGATGTTCCGCTGGGTTCCGAATTAGGGTAAGCTCACTATTATTGTAACCATGAGTCAATCACTAATAAAATTTTGAGGCGGCGTGAAGACTCAACAATGAAAATCAGATGGCTTATGAATTTCACAAATCTAAGAGATGTTGTTCAATGAGTGAAAAGAAGTGGTCCTTATCAAGCGACAAATGTGCAAACTTCAGTTTAGTTAGCTCTCCAATGCGAAGCCGTCCTCCAGAATGTTTCAAGCGCTTTCCAAATGATAGTTCAGTGTATACATGTTGCCTGACAAAATCGATAGCCCTTCACCAGTAAGGACCTTCCCGTTAGGAAGTACTACTATTTCAAATCACTACGCGGTGTCACGAAAAAAGCAATTTCTGGCATTCATGGATTAAAATGTGGTCCTTATTGTTGACAGTGACGAGAGTCTCCAACTTTTCTTTTCGACGAGTGCATATTACAGAAGAGATAGGCTAGAGCCCTTACAGTAGCCGCTGACAGTGCAACGCAATTTATCCTAAACATGTCCAACAGAATGACGATGTGGACATTAAGGTGATGTTGGTAAACTTTGAACTTATTTTGATGTTATGGATCAAGAGAATCGTAGTGTAGTGATGGAGAAACCAAGCACAGTATCGTACGGCACGAGGCGGTGGCAGTTTCCTTCGTTCATCAATTATCACAGAAACAAATTATTGGTCTGACACACATCCTGATCTCAAGAATTCTTTCGATCGCTGTTAGTATAAATCATGGAGCGTTTGGGCTTCTGTAAGCATTTTCAAACTGACTGCTGTAGGAATCCATAACCCTTATCATAGTGATCCTTATTTCCAGCTTCCTTCTTGCCATCTCATGTTTCTCGTTACAAGACAGTCCGAAGTCAATCTTTTCAATGCAGTTCGGAAAATCTCTGAAAAACTAGTGATGTAGTGCCTTGATGTATCTATTAGATTTATGACGAATTCCGGAGTCACTCATGTAGCCAGAAAATGAATTAACGAATTCCAATTCAACTCACAAGATATGTTATACAATCACACAGTTGATTTGGTGCCAATTAATAAAACACAAGAACACAATCACATACGACGGTAACCACAAAGTACACCCACATTCCCGGCTAGCTGAGTTACCACTAAAATATTCGGACTGGGGCCAGGTACGCGACTGATGTAAATGATTGGCGATATATGACGGCATCGGGCTATGATCGAAGGTATTCCACATAAACCTGTAGTATTCAGGACACATTTTTTGGACACTGAACACCCATCATCATAGGTCCAGATGAGGGTGAAGCACTACCAATTTGAAAATAGACATGTTAGTGCTCTAGACTACTTAAACATTTTATAGTAACGCAAAGAAACAATCGATTTGACTCGCCTCAATCTCCTTGTTTTTGGTATCCAACTGCTCCAACAGTTTCTGAAATTGTCGTTTTAAATCTGTAACTTGTTTCGCTAACTTCATAGCGTGTTCCAGTCGTCGAGCACTCAAGGAAGGTAGAATTACACAGCCAGCTTTTACAGTAACACCGGAACATACATCGTCTACTGGGAAACCAAACTGCTTGATATGTTCAAACAGGTCCGTTTCTTCATTGTCTTCCATTTCCGATTTGGGTTTAAAGTAAGCAACATCTTCCAATGCCTCATCCAAATGCTTTTCTAGTTTGTCATAGATCTCCAGTTTCGTTGTGTATTGCTGAAGTTTACATTCCAATTCGGCACGTTCTTGACGAGATTTGAATTCCAACTACAAAATGAAACAAAACTGAGCAGTTTTGCAACGTTTGATGTACGGGAGGAAATTCACTAGACGAAGGCCCACGTGAACAAAAGCGAATAACAAAATAACATAAAGTGATATAAACTGAGAACAGAGTGCGTGATTATACTGTAGGAGGTGGAGCGACTGTGGATCGTTAGTATCAAAGTCAAAGACCGTACAATAATCTGCGTTATTCCGACCAATGACGTTGTCCATTCGTCAACTGTCTATTGATGACCCCGTACTTCATCCCGTTGTTGCCTTCCGATCGGTTGTACGGTGAGCTTGCAGCTAAGCCTCATAGTATCTGTGTGCTTTCTGCTCATTCTGTCTAGAGGGTACACGTACTCCACTGTGCTCTCCTGATCTCTGCCGTGAATGACAGAATCAGAGCTTATGAATCAAGTGTCCGTCATCATCGAATACAACTGTAGTGATTAAAATATAAAACAACAATCACGTAATTAGGTTTTAGGAGGGGGAATACGTGGCCTGTGAAACGTTGTGTACAACTTATCTGCGGCACTTCTGCTTGTCATGTCAGAAAGTGAGCCTTTTCTCTATAACCTTGCTTACGTCAATGTGACCATAGCAATATTTGTTCGCAGGATCTGTCCATCACAGGGCTTTGCCTTGTATTAGCTAAAAATCTCGTAGTATAAATGAAAAAAAGGATTAAGCTTGTTAATCTTGGCTAGTGACCTGCCCGGAGAAACAAATTACTCGAGTATCTTGTATACTAGATAGCTTATGTATGTGAATCTCCAAGCCCCCTACCAAACAGTATTTCAGCCATGAGCAAATGGTCCCACGTGATATCGATATTTTCGAAAGGGAAACCCTCAAATGTCCAGTGCCAACCAAGTTACATCATTTCCCTATCAATGACATTAGCGAAAAGAAGTCTGACGGTTTTGGTGCTAATATTTTCACAGCTAATCCGGTTATAGGATACACATTTATCGACAGAGGCATAAACTGATTACAAAAGCGCACTGTGTAACTACATCATTCAGTTTCCAGTGGTGTTGCATATTGTCTTGTCCAAAATGTTTGATGAATTTTGTCACAGAATGCGTAAAACTGGTCATCTGCAGTAAAGGTTGTTAGGTTGAGAAAATCTACGGATTGGCTGTTCACCTGCTGTAGAATTTCAGTACTGTTTTATACAGACGATTGTAGAAGAAGTCATTCAGAAATCGTGATCAAAAATAATTTTCTACTTTGATCGACTACACGGTAGCGGCGTTCTAAAACTTCATTCAGTGTCTGAACGAGAAGACTTTCACTTTCAAACCTGACCGATTTGAGTGTTTGGCTCTAATGTGGAATTTCTTTTGGCAAGTTTGGTATTCAGGTTGAAAAAACGTGTTAGTCACGAGACGAAACAATACCACTCGTACGCACAGAATAATCAACATGAACCCTGATGTTAAGTGGATAAAGTCTGTTATCTTATACAAGCAAACAACATTAACCAATATACATCTGTGATAAAACTATTCATCCACCCGTATTTGATCAACCTATCGCCAACTATCATCTCTGGTTCAACCAAACAAATCTTGTCAGAAAACATCCGTTTGAAATTTACACAACTAACGAATAATAGAAAGTAAAATGTATACAGAATTGGCGAAAATTACGACAACAAAATTACTGTTGTGTTTCAAAGCTTCAATTAATCAGCACTTCAGGTTACATTTGTGTAACCCATCTCATACCATGAACATGTGTACTGATCGATTTTAAAAAAAGAGAAAAATTCTAGGGAGCAGTTAATCATGCAGGTGATTGGCATAAGCTATGAGAAATCTAGAAGCGCTGCTCTAGATTAATTGAATAGACTGTAGGTGTAATCTAGATAATGACGAGAAATTTTATGGGAAACGGATACATTCTAAATATCAGCTGTAGCTGCTAGAAGCGTGCTACGGAGCACAACTCAAGGTATTTTACCATACATATTGTGAACTAAACATACTCAATAAGACGTTATGGCAGAAATACAGGAAAAAGACAACAATCCTCTCGCTAAATCTGCATCGGATAGAGTCGGTTATTAGGCACGGGAACATGTTTATTGGTATTCTGTCTACCTCAATAAGGAAAACCTGGTGGATGGAAATGTTAATGATGTAGTGACTGAACGGAAAAACTGTGTGTGTAGGCTAACATGCGGAAGAAAAGATGATCACTAATTACATGAGAAAATATCCAGACTTTCATGTGAATGACCTAGTTATAATAAATGGAACCCACGACGTTGAGTGCTATAGTTAAATGTTGAAACATTTTCTTTTGCCACACATTTCTCCAAATTGGCAAAGGATTGTACAATTCTAACAAGCCAACACTCCAACTCGTGAGATTGAGGATCGGAGCTGATGATGAACCATAGAAAACGTGTGAGACTACTTAGTTCACCGAAGATGAAGTAAATCGAGACATTACGGCTTACAAGCAGAAAGGACGGCTGCTATGAAACCAAAGCAGAAGAGTTTGAGTTTTAACGTCAAAAGTGCACCTGGCTAATGTATCGAAGAGCTGAAGTAGGAAGTCAAAGGGGATATCACGAATTCCTTGAGGAAGTAAGATATACAGAGCGGCTGTATAATTCATTGTGATTGTTTTTTATACGGATTTACGATTCATTTTCCATGAAAGTTATTCAAGCACGGTTCAGTCTAATACTTTCTAACGAGGCCTATTCATTTGTCCCTGAAATGCCTATTGTCAACTTGGAATTGCGGTCGATGATGACCGAAAATAAGGCGATCCCAAAATTTTCTAGCGGCATACGTACACATCTTAAGTTTGAGCAAAACAGTTGAAGTCGTTAGTGAAAATCATATCGCAAAGCAGAATATTCACGCTGGCAAGCAAAACGGTTTATAAAAAGTATGTAATCCTTGAAGTTCGATAACCAAAAGAACGCGTGTAAGTAGTTACGTTAACAGTATTGTATATAAAGCAAGGGCTATTGTAATTTTGTGCCACTCTGAACTGTCGAGGGAGTCAAACCGCACCATCGTTGACAACAGTGACTGCAGCATATCGGTACTTGATGCAGAGTGTCATTAGCATCAAAGAGAGTATTAAATCAGTGGTTTCTACTGGTGTTTAACTACCATACGAACCGAAAAAGAAAAATAGCAAACAACTTTGGTTATGAGACGAAAGAAGGACAACCAAGAATTTTATAACCGAACTCCAGCATTCAAAGTTAAAGCATCCGAAATTAAAAACAGAAAATTGTTTCAGCTTTGCAAACAGTTATTCCCGATAATTCACATCGGAAAGTACTCTTGAAGACCTCCCGAAATGATTTCGTAACGGTTCAAGAAAGTCCACATCCACTGCGGTTAGTTCCCACTTTATTGACGCTGGCCATCAGAAGGAGCCAGATGAAGCTTTTCGAGTCATCAAGCACATTCCAGAACTATCACAATGTGAGTGTTATCAGAAGCCGAGGTTATTACTGCCATCAGACTCTACAACCCCTCTCTGCGTGCCTAAAAACAGTTCGTACAAATCCTACACCATCCTTGGCCAATTATTCCACAACCACTTGTAATCCAAGCAAGCATGATCCACATGATACTGATGAATGCAAGTTTCATGGCAGGCACGTGTGACAGTCTGACATATTCACCAACACTACCATTCCCTCCTTTCGATAGATTGTGATCCGCCTCATTTCTTCAAATTTCAACGGCCTACTTGATTTGTTCTAATTTTTATACACCAATCGCATATATCCTATATACTTGTTCAACTATGATGAAAATGACTGAAAACAGTTGTACATATAACTAGCTTCTTATGAATTCCATGAGAATGTGGAAACGATTCAGACAACCAAGTGTTGAATGAGACCAAAACGGCATTGTACAATCATTTATTGGCCTAATTCAGTACACCGCTTAATCGATTATCATTTGCCCCTGTTAAAAAACCATGTCTAACATTAACTATTCAGCTGTCTTCGTTATAGTGACCCATGCAGAGGGAAAAGCTATATGTTGGCATTCACAATAGGCCATTGAAATCTGTGAAAAGAAATCAACACAAATACAGAGGTATCAGACAGTTTCCGGCTTGAAGAAATATCCATGTTCCGTTTTGTAGTTTAAACAACGATACCCATCACATAAGAGCAAGACTATAAAGAAATCGATTATCAAATCAGAAAATGTGATCCACTCGAGCAGGCCGTCTCTATCGGTCATACAGATGGTCTGCCGGTACTTACGTGTTATGCATTTCTACACGGTTTAAAACCATCAGTAAATTTTCATTTAGTCATCTCATTTCATGCACAAAAACAATCGTATATGTAAAGCATCTCGATCCAATAAATCAGACTTAAGATGACAAACTTGTCTGAAAACGTTTTGGTGATCTAACAGTTCATTCCCGATATGTACCACTTTCCATTTAATTTATTTAATGAAGACAGTCCATGTGGAAAGGTGTATATTTTATTCCAACAAGGGTCTGCTAATCTTAGTTCCGCTAGCGAAAAAACATTCGTTTAAGGCACGATTCTATAATCTTTCACAAAGTACCTGCAGCCAGCAGACTGCATTCTCGTAATATGGACAGCCTTAGATCGTCTAACGCTAGCATGAAGGACCTTATGTTTGAGATAACCCAAGAGAAAAAATTTAATGGCGTAATATATGGCGACCTTGGGGACTGTTCCGTCACTCCTCTTGTATTGATCCATGGTCGAAAAACAACAGCGTCGAGATGAATTAGGTGGGGCAGCATCATTCAGTTTAAACCAAACAGGACTGTTCCAGTAGAGGAACCGTGTGATGTTGCAACACCGATAAATAGAATAAATCGTAAGCAGACCGAAATCATGCATTTAAGGAATGTCAGACGCGCTTGCCACATTTGCACTGAAGAAATGTGATCCAGTGGTTCTTGTCCCCATAATTTTTGCCCAAACCTTACATTCACTGTTAAATTGTTGTTGAATTGCCAGAAAGTACCGTGTACTAAAGGTTTGTCAGACAAGCGCCTTTTACGCGAAATCATTCAAACAAATTAGTAATGAGCAGTTTGGCAGATGTGATGATTTAGATGAGACCTGACTGTGAAAAGCAATGGTTTCGGCTGGATTCGGATCAGCGACAGAAAAGACTTGCCACGGGAACTCGGAAGTTTCACATTTGGGCTCTATAACCCACCCATCCCACTGTCTCATATGAAGTCCATCAAAGGACATAGGGGATCGACCTCCCCGGCAGGCAGTGACGCTGATGGATTCCAGCGTGAACTTTTCGAATAATCGGTTGATAATGATACGGAAAGATAAGAATGATATCGTCGAAATGTACATAAAAAAAACAGGACCCATTCTTAGTAAACAAAATGAGTGTGAACAGATACAGCAGCTTTCTGGTAATGTTGTCCCATGAAGGAAGTAATGGAAGCATGTGTGATGTATAGAACCTGCCTCATAATAGGACTTTTTACTTGCGTCCAACTGAGCGGTTAGCTTCTCCACTTTCAACAAGGCATCTTCTCGAGCTGCCTGAGCATTTTCTACCTCGACCATGGCTCGGACTAGTCGTTCCTGCACGGAATATCCAGCATCATCCAAACCATCGTGTACACCAAGTAGACAATTTGATCTCGACTGATCTTTCAGCAGTGATCGCAGATGACGCCTTTGTGACTCAATCTCCTGTTGAGCTTGGTCGAGACGCACTCGAAGCTGATTCGCCTCCAGAACAGTTTGATTTCTTTGCTGTCGCATCATCGCGAGTTCAGCGTTGTGTGTTTCTTGTGAAACAGACTAACGAATAGACCAACAAAGAAAGTAGTAAATACAGTGTTTACAGATCAACATTTCACTGCTCGATTAAATCCATTCGAATTACAGTAATTATCACCACCATCAACCCTCAACATTTATGTCTAATGGGAACAAAACAGGAAGACAACAGACAATCGTTTAGAAGTGATGAATCATTTAAATAGAGACGATGTAGGGTCTATGTATCGCTGATTGTTTTACCAAAGTCGTACATTAAGGTTGATGAACCTATAAAAGCATCAGGACGATTTCTGTTAATACTTAATAGGACAGGTCGAAGCAGGACGATGAAAAAACACTTTGGGCGTCTTTCACTATTTTTCTTAAAGAACTAATTCCAACATGCAAGTGGTTGCTTACAAATCTTCTTTTGACTTGTTTGCTGGAACCGCGATCAAAAAGGTACATTAAGTTCGACTTCTACTCAGTTGTTTCATTGAATGTAATAAATTATCTCCTCAGAAATGCGTAGCACAATGTTCCAACCCTACACCGAACCCCTAAGTAAGAACTATTTCTTTGCGATAGACACTTCCGTAGAAACGATGCAACCTATGCAGAAAACATCCGACATTGAAAGGCCGCTACATAAACGCGCAGAGAAATCCTTTTTTTGGAGGTAAAACGCCCTAGAACCACTATCATGATGATAGTTTGCCTTATGTGTGCCACCGTTTACTCCCACCTGTTGACCTCTATTTCAAACCCGTGAGGCCTAAAGATTGCAATCATATTTCGGGTTAATTGGAACCAAAGAAAACAAGCAGCCGTGGTCGCTCCATGGAGGGTAACATGCGGTTAATCATCGAAATGTGTCCACAATGCATGAACTATTGACTTGTGTCAACAGACACCTTCGGTCATGCTTTGGTGAATACACAAGCAATGCAGTCCATCGATAAGTATTCGCATCTTACAAATGTCATTCTCCGTGGACTGACTGAATTATGATGTCAGCTTATCTCTGATCAGAGTCGTAATATAAGTAGTCTAATGGAATATCTTGAAGTTTTTTTTCTTATTTCGCACAGGGCTTGCTTTTTTCTTCATGGTTGTATGACGTGTAAGCATCAATGAGGACCACTGATGTTTTGTTGTCTATGATGATGATGGTGACGATGAATTGTGAAAGACGGCAAGCAGACGATGTAGATATAGGCAGTCCCTTGAGTCTAACACCGGCAAAACTCCATGGAAATGATTGAGCAGCAAGTTACAGATAAAACTGCCGAAGCTTTATGTCGTAAGAAGAAGGTAAAAGATAGGTTGGTTCTAACCGAGGCATTCCGTTCAACCTTTACCTAAGCCTACCTGTATATCATGAGACCAAACTGATAACAACTTAGCGCTTTGGAAGTATTTATCACCAGGCTCACAAAAACCCAAAGATTCGGTGTGGTCAACATTCTGTACCATAAAACTGTCGGGGAAGAACTCAATTCCCCGAAAATACCGTTTTATTTGCCATCGCAGTGACCTAACTCACTACTGACTATAGTGACCTTCATAGTCGGCACGGTCATGTGCCACTTCACCCATCACGTGCGTTCTCAACCTTTAGGCCGATGTCTGGCGCCCCGCACACGCACGTCCTTTTAATTGGGACGTCAAGGTACTGTCTGGATCTCTGTCTGGTCCACTTCTGTCCTTGTTTTCTCATTGATCACAAACCCTTTAAATGTGGTCTAGTTTGTGACCGTCTTGTCTTCGGATTGAGTGACATAAAGTAGCTCTGTCCGGAGGCCAGTCTTTTCTCTGTGTTCGTTCGTTAGCCTCAAGTGGTTGAGTTGGCCGGGAAGATTCGTATTAATCTTGCATATTACGTAGTCCGTCGTTCAGAACCGTTGAACGTCGTTCCGTTATCTACCGTTCCACTAACCGTTATTCCGTTGTCTGTTTTACGCGCTCGTAGGCCGCATACCAAGTTACAACAAAAACCAAGCGCATTTGTACTCCTCATATGATGCAAACAGAATATGAGATGTTTAGAAAACCCTTACCGGCAAACGGCTCCTCTGAGAAATTCATTAAGTTGGACAATATTAGTGAACCAACTCAAACGGATTACAGAATGATATATTTATATTCATTTAATTCAGAGAATGTCATCTGCGGAATGATCTCAAGTACACAGTAAACGCGTCTCATAACGCTCCTTCTATTAAGCAGCCGAATTTCGTGTTTTTTGGTTGTGACTTTTATAGACGAGAAGCGCTGGTTGACATTTCAAAAGGATAAGATCATTTTAAACAGTCGCAGAGCAAGTAGATCCAAAGCCTCAATTTGTACGTAAATACATACACACACAAATATACACTATATGTAGATAATATTGCACTTGGAATGTACGAAATCCCTAAGATAGAAACAATACGTTAAATTCGTTGAACCAGATTTGGCATCAATAGGTTGTCACCCCGAAGATGAAGAGCTGAAGTAGATGAATCTCTCCGTAAGATATCTTCACCTATCCTTCTGGCTAAAGTCTTACCCTTGCCCACATCAAGAAACAGAGCACAAAGTTTACTCAGCAACAGTTTCTTCTCAGAAACACATTAAATGAATAACCACTAAAAGGCATTTGGGCACGATCGGTTGCAAATGCGAGTGTACAGACGATGTCATATATTTCGTTTTGAAACATGAACACATGAACTTATTGAACTCAGTGGCATCACTGAAAAAACAGGTAAATACCTAAAGGAATTTTTGTGCGTTTTAAAATAGGGAATTGATTACTAGTGTTTAGTAAAATATCTTTCATCACCTACTACCCACTTTTATCTGATCCTACTCGTCAATCTCCAATATGGTTATGTGGTTACTATCCGCACCTGGATCATATTAGATGACGGACGATCATACTACGTACAGCAGTAATTGATAACAGATGTAACAACGACTGTTTAACTCTATATTTTAGTATGAGTGTAAGCTATACGTATAATCTCTTGATATTATGATATTGGAGTAATCGACGTAAATAGCTGAAGTAGAGGGCCATTGGATAGCCTACTTCCTTCAAGGAGGTTTATGGGGTTACATGTTACCACGCATAGCCTTGACGCTGCCCGAGTTTTAAACATGAGTGTATGTTTATTTTAACTGTTCTGATAAAGTATCGTTAACCTACTCATTGCGTTGCACTCGAATCGATCAGATGACATAGAATAGAATGCTTTTCCTCTCATTAGTAAATTTTCTGACCTCTAATTGGAGAGTAATTTTTATTAGTGAAAGTACTGGAAGCAACTTAGCGATCAGTGCCGAACATCTTTTTTCTGAAACGGCCAACACAAGCTTTAAAAATATGTGTGAACGAGTTCATAAGATCAGGTGTATGAACGACTATAGAAACAAGAACGTCGAGTTCTGATATATCGAACAACCGAACCTTAGTGTCTAAGCAGTGCTGCTAATAACATATAGGCCGTAACGACAAAGGAATCCGTGGCCTACGAAACTGTCCAATTACGGGAGCCCGTAGAAGCTATGTGAATCAACTGGCATGATTCCATTCATTACATCAGATGACTTCGACACCCTACTTTGGTCAATCTTCTGGTAGACAATTCAGACATTTGTCCTTATTGCCAGCGGTAAGTGAGTGTGAACTCGGAACGTGTAATTGTGACACTTATGGAGAGATTGTTGGTGAATTATTTTCCTAATAGCAATTGAGTTATCACGATAAACTTCTTAGAAAGAAGGCTCACGCACAATAAAATCTGTGTTAGAAGTTCGTGAAAGGAAAGTAACAAAATAAATAAGCTGAAACATTTCATTAACAACTTTTTCCTAGCAGCACAGATGTCATTGAAGTAAGTCATCTTTTGTATGACAAACAACAATCAAAATAGTAATTCGGCAATCAACCAGTGTTTACATTTTGCATGGGAGGACAAGACAGCATAGGCAACACACCTTCTTCGAATCCTATCATTACCTGTTTTTAATTCACAGATTAATCAGTTTAACAACGAAACTTCAGTTCTGAAAGTAATCCATTACTAACATATAAAGACAGACGTTCGTCGACCTTTTTGAAATCAGTCCCGATAGTGGCCAGTCTTTTTCAATCACATGGAAATTCCAAAGAATTTAAGGCTCTAGATATGCCACATTCCACATAAGACCAATAACCGCAAGTATGCTCATAACTTGCGTCGATTCTTCATCGTGGACCATGGAGCTAACTGTCACATTTAAATGCCTCGAAAGTCGGAGTCTAAACTGCGAGACACCTGACGTGACCAACAAGCATGCCTTTGGTTTCGTCAACCGACCGAACTTACTGGGACAAACGTACTTCTTACAATGATGTTACAATGTAAACAGCACCATCATTTGTGGACTGGGAACAGCATCAGACCGCCAGCCCATTCGATCACTATCAGTCTGTAAGTATGTGGTGTTTTGAACTGATTGTACTTAGCCAATACAGTCTACAATGCTTTTTGATAACTTATCGACAAATTCTCTCAGACAATTCAGTGAGCAGAGAAGACACGATTATATGTCAAACGGAACAGTAATACCTTCCTAGAAACACTGTATAAAGTGCATGGTACGAATAGTAATGAAAGACTTTTTACAAGTCACCGAAACGTGTTCCTCATAGGTGTCTTGTGTACAGTCAGCGTATGTTTTGAGCCGCTCTCCAACTTCAGAGACACCAGTTTCAGAAGGAACCATCTTTAGTCTGTCCCGTCAGTGGTTTATCTATGAGGATTATCATACATAAATTCGTGGACCAAAACTAATCTACTCGTTCTGCTCACTCACGTCGATCGTTTCCCTAACCTGTCTATAAGCCTTGTAGACACGCAACTTACCCTCATTTTGATAAATTCCATTCTCGCGAGCCCACTTAATTCCTCCGCCTGCCGTTCCAATCGTCTCGCAAACTCTTCGTCCTTTTGACATTGTTCCGCCTTCATGGTTTCACGCAGTTCGTTAATCTCTTTGGAATACCTCTCAGTTCTTGCCCGTTCATACACCAAGTCATGCTCTGTACTCGCAAGGCGCGAGCTTAAGTTCTCAATCTGAATCGGGTATTTTGAAGACGACTCAATCTTTAAAATCTCACGACAATTTGCCAAGTGATATGCGAAATGACCGAATTAATCAACCAAACCCACAAAAGCAACCGCAAAATCCACAGATCCTACAGGATTAAGAAATAGAACAATGTTACCCGCAAATCAGAGAAACATGCAGATTAATGAGACAAACCCACATGGAAGTGTTGATGGGTAATTGAAGTCAGTAGATTCCGAAACTTATGTTTCGTCCTGTTGGTTTGCAAGTGTCGTTCCTGAAGCAAACGTCCTGGCTTAGAGTGGTTAAAAACAATGCTGTTTCATGGCTTCAGCAATCGGGGCACTTTGCATAAAATTTTGACGCAAACCAACTGTGTCAGAATAAAGGCGTCTAATTAACTGCAGACAAAAATTGAGTATTCATTCGCTCAATGACATCCAGGCTGTTGAAACACACTGCATGTGACAAAGACTGGTCAGAGTAACGCGTGCCTTTAGCATGTCCATGGCAACCCCAGATTTGTATTGCACGTTGGAAAAAGGATACCACATGAGTAAATGAAATGGTTTGCCGCCTGACATGAGCATTTCTAAGGCGCGAAGCGCACATCTCGCACAATAGCTCGATTATCCAATTTATTTATTGCAGTTTGTACGCCTTCCGTAGACGACTGAACACTGCGATAACATGTTGGACTCACCGGCGTGCCGTCATCTTGAGGTGAAGTATTAAACCTGCGAACTAAACTTTACAAGATATCTAGCCAACGCACGGATAAAGAGCTTGTCTCAACATTTTAGTCACTCTGTAACTCTGCAATGTTGGTTTAACTAGATCAAATTTCCATATGCATTCGAAATGTCAGTGACACATCAACCACTGAATCCGACGAGGCACATTATTACGCTTATTCAGTAGCATTGTCTGTGAAATCACTCGCCGAATCCGCGATACCAGACGAATCAAGTGAAATGTAATCAACATTCTTCTAATTTTAGGGCATAGCTGGTCCTAAACATACTACTTGAGCCTGTGACATCAGCGTTACCGGTGGATGATGTTAAAAGACGACTTGATGCACAGTTCTGATTCTCCGAAGAATCTAAACATCGGTGCAATTCCGAAGGGGTATGTTCCCAAATACTATAAGTGACAGTAAGCCATCGGCTGCTGAAAAAGCGTTTCTCTCATTGATAATTATGTTTTCTTTTGCTTTACGCATTTAAATTTCAACTTGTCTTAGTATATTCCAAATCACTAAGAATTTTCTCATTTCCGAAGTGTTGAACTAAGTATACATTTTTTCTTTCATTCAATTCGCCTCTAGTACCGTTTAACATGAAATCAGATGTAAATAAACCTTTTAAAAGTCCAGCGACTTGTGAAACCCCAATGGTTCCAATTCCATGTCAATCGGTTTAACGTCAAGAAGAATGCGCACGTTATGATAATGGAACTTCTCTGAAAAGTGATGTACACTAAGACGAAAAGGAAGAGATCGAGTGCCCTGAATGAACACTTCCCAAAGTCATATAACCTCACAAACAGATGCAGTATGCCAGGTAAGCATGCAATATTTTCAACACAATAATCCCTCTTTCACAGAATGTACTGTAAACGACACGTTGGAAGCTGCATTTGATATTGGAAATTTAACGCGATCGTGTATTGTTTGTAAAAATGATGACACTCTGAAACATATGATAAATACTCTCTGACACAAATAAAAATCCTGTCTGCTTGTAATGATGTAAAAAGTTCTTCAAATGTCACGAGTAAACGTGATAGCAATATCAGCAGAACTGATATTTCTGTGATTAACAGATAAACTTGAGGATACCTAGTTGGAAACAAAAGTAACCGTTGAGATTCCAATCTCCTGAACTGTACAGAAAAGCATTGTTATCGCTGATGGCAATTATTGGCAGCCTGTTTGGGCTAAAGCAGAAAGAACGGGGTATAAATCTAGGGCTGTGTTATATCGTGAGAATCCAGAGACACTAGAAACTCAAAAGGCCCAGCACCCTGCTACTGAGGACCATCCAGAGGACAGAAAAATGAGCGCCCAGAACCGTCGTACACAAGATACAAATCATATCGTCTTTATTGTGGTTCAAAAAGATAGAACAACTTATCCAGCCCACGTATTGTGCTCATGATAGGTGATTCGTCGTTTTCAAAAATGGTTTTGCCCACACCGCCTCGACGGAAAATCACGGATGACAGAAAACAGTAGACTGTCGTACCTGGACCAAGAGGCACAACCTTTTCGAAGCGGTGCTCATAGTCCTTATGTGAAGTCTTGCTAAACCGACCTGAGGCCACCGATTGCTACTAATATAACCAGAACAGGAATTTCGTTTGGAGGGTTAGCAGACTTGACGTTATGTTGCATCTGCATGAGTCCAGCAGAAAATACATCTGAGTAACAAGCTTTTTATGGTTCTTGTGATTTTCTCTAGTGTACGTCATGCTCTCGCACTTGATCCGGGAAGTTTGTTCATCTGTGCCGAATAACGAACAGTCATCACAACCTCCTTGTTCCAATGCCATCATATTCCAAGAAATGAATGAAAAAACGATCAGGAACAAAGGCATATTCTGAATACAGGTAGTCACTCCAAAACGCATAGCACTGTGAAGCAATAACCACCGGTTATGTCTAAATGACAGAGTTTTATGGGTGGTCGAAATACACAAGACGGTCTTCATTTGGAAGGTATATGTTTCCTTGTTGAATTACATTACTTGTTAAACAGAGATCATGAGCTACACATATATATATAGTGGCTCTGGCTATTGTCAGTATGATGTCAGGACAGGAAACCTATCATCCAGCAACATCTCCTTCGAAGTGAGATGATCAATTTGAGCACTGAAATTAGCTAGCAAGACAATATCTGCAGGTTTATATGATTGAGAAAATCGACAAGGGCGTCAACGAATGCTAACTATTGTCTACCGGACCCTGTGTAGATATAATGAACATTCATCATTTACCTCTCATTAACAGACAGCAGAAGAAATCGAATTTTACAAACTGAACGTCACTCACTTACTTCCAACCTCAAAATTCATGAAGAGTCCTCAGTTAGTCAGTTTTGAAGTCGAATAGTAATCCATTTGCCTATAAAGCGAGTGTGTTGATCGCTACTCAGTTGAATTCACATCAGATCTGACTTAATTATGACGCCTTGATGTTCGACAAGAACCCACTTTGTCTAATTTACTAAATCAGGCGACACACAAATAAACACTCACTATCGCCAAAAACAACAACAGTGCATCGGAGGCTGCGGTTAGTGTACTAATGCCAAGTAGTCATGACAAAATTGCTCTAGGTAAGAAACAAAAGAAATGGAACGTCAAGCAATGCGAGTGACAGCTTAACGGAAAGTCCCATCTTCGCCGTTACCACGGCCTCTAAAATGGGAGCGTCTAAACAGCGGTTGCGAAGTATGCTATGCATTTGATTTCAGAGGTCACCTGGGTACCACTAAAGCTTAACACTCCGAGGTCAAATCAAACTGATAACGACCGCAAACAGTGCGGTAATGTTCTCATGATAGAAAGTACATAGGGATCACCAAATGCATGGGGGGAGATATACGGAATCAATATTAAATGTCAGATAAGTTCAAAATGGTATGTCCCAAGAGGGTTTTCAGCCGTCAGTGATCGGACATTAGCAGAAAAAGTGTCAAAATTCAAGACGGCGGCCAAAGCGGCCTTCATAAGGGCATAATTATGTTATTAAACACATTACTCACAAAAAAAGAGTAGACGGCGAGTAAAGAGAATGTCTAAACGGATGTTACAGCGTTCTAATTGCTCATATGACAGATAACGGCGATAGACTAGAGAATTCATTTTTTAGATACCTGACGTATAACAAGGTCTTGCATTCAGTGTACATCGCGAAACGGTTTCTGACCTACTTGTCAAAGTGGGGCGCATGTTACTTGACAGTTTCACGGACTCTGTTAAATAACGTTGCTAGTTTGTACATCACAAAATGCTCGCAAACAAATGTTACACAAGGTCACATATAAGCCGCGTACTGTCGAACATTCTAAACCTACACATTAGCATTCAGGGCAGTGAAGTTCGAGAACGTTGTCGCGTGACTGATAGCCGAGTGTCGCTAACACTGAACTGCGGTGAGAAACTATCAATGAGTGAAATACTTGCATAAAAAGAGAACGTGAAAATATGAGGCAGTGAAACATAATCGAAAAGTGGTGATGGTTGAAAAAAATGATCAATGTCCGTTTATGCTATAAAACAGGGTAGTGCTAGGATTGTATTCACAAAGCGTCTTCAGTCAATAAACAGCACGGTGACTTCACAATAAGCTATACCTACATTATGGCTGCATCTGCATCTACTTGCTCAAAGCTCACATATTGCTTATAGATTCGATCAAATAGATTTTGATAGTTTGCTGAAAGCTCCTTAGTTTTGTTTAAATTTGCTTCTTAACTTTTAATGAACACTTGAACTATACATAGTCTGCAGCTCGAAGTCAGACTGTCGCTGTACATTTTCAAAACTAAACTTGACTATTTAATTATTTCGAGTAGAGAATATTTGTGATGAAAATGAAACAAAAATGTGAATTGAGGATATCAGGAAAGGCGAACTGATGATCTGACATGCGACGCAACGGGAAGTAGAGTCTATATGAAACTAGCAGAGATGGATTGTCTTAAGCTGAAGACGTAGTTAGCCAGACATTCATATTTGCCTTCATTAACTACTGAGAATCGCAAGTGACCTAAATGTCACACACACTTTCTGGCGGGCAGTGACTAAACAGTACAGTGCTTTGGTTGTCACTGGTAGCCGTAAATATATATATATATATATATATATATATATATATATCACTTTTGACCGGGCTGATTGTGTTTGGTTGGTTAAAAGTTGCTGATAGAAAGCATAGGAACGCACCTCATTCAACAAGTATTCCTTATCATCCTGTAACAGTTTCACCTGTTGACCAAGCAACATCAACTCGTGGTCTGAACACGCAGTGGGTGTTTTATTTTGTTCCACACCTCCTACATCATTCGAGGATGGTTCATTTCTGAAAGCTGAAACAGAACTGCCCATCGGTTCACGTTGCGTTCCGAGCGGAAAGTGTACATACCTGTGCTTCTTTGAAGCTAAATTATGCAATAACGGAGGCGAAGAATGCTGTCGTCGTTTGGACCGAATACGAGAAACCTGGAAAGAAAAGAAGGTATGAACGACGAGAGTAACAGGAAGTCAGCTGTCCTGAGGAAATTGAGATGA
>LUCH01005106.1:23268-47945 GCA_013368495.1 Paragonimus heterotremus | reverse complement strand
CATGCATTGTTTGTAGAATATACAAGCAGCAATGGCAAGACGGAGACCAGCAGCCCATAGTTTTCTACAGGGTGCACTTTTCTCAGTGAAATGATACAACGAAACCCGACGTCTGGGTCTGTAACCGATTTTTCGCTTAACGCAATAGGAAAACCCAACTTCAAACAATACAGGTGTGGCCTACGTGGTGACCGCCGGCTCGAACCGGCAAGACAGGTGTGCTCTACACTGACGTCATCCAACTATGACTGACCGTTGGTCAGCACACAGAAGCAAGGAACTTCCGAGTCCCAAATTCTTCGGTTAGGCAGATTTAATTGGACCAATTTGACCTGCGTCTGTAGGATCCTGAGCTCATTAAGTTGTATTCGTCTCGCCCTAAAGAGGATGTGGTGGACAATCCAGATGGTTAGTGGTAATCCACAGGGTAAATAAACTGACTTGGGTCAACGGTCCCGAAAGAATACGAAATCCAGTCTTGAATCAAAAGTCTCGGACGAGGATCCCCCAAGTCAACAACCTTTCAGTCAGGACAACCAGGTTGTTTCAGGCCTACATGACTAACAGACTAGGTCACTTCGATCACGGAGTTCCCGTTTACTTAAGAGCACTACTACACCGAGGGGTAAGATCGATCACATCAGAAAGTACCACCGTACCCCTCCCGTTCTCCATTTTCAACTCACACGTCCAAATTTTTCACACCAAGTTGCCCCAATTCTTATAACCCTTTCCATCCCTATAGGAACTCAACTTACTGACTGCCAACGTTGGTACTGCTGCCTGCTATAAATGACAATTGCAATCAAGGTAGTTACCAACATGCAGCCAGCCTATACAACTGACACCTGTAATATGTAGTGGACTTGTTTGCAGGCTTGAATGCAGATCGGCAAACTAACCAATGTTAGGCACATTGCGTGGTCATTAACTCACTCATTCACTCCTGTAACCGCCTCCTGTAGAGCACAACCACCGACATTCCAAACGTCGATGCATCTTCTGGCGACCACTGTCGCCCAACCAACCGTGGGACTTAATGCACCACACCATCATCAGCTATGGTCAGCGGGGATAAGTGAGTCCACTGGAACACTTGCTTGGACGCCGAACTTGCCTTGTGTTTTGGTGTATCCTGCAACAGTTTGATGTGGAAAAAATGGGCCAGAAAGCTGAAGTACCATGCCTGTTGATCAACGGGATTCCA
The DNA here is from genome assembly GCA_013368495.1 of Paragonimus heterotremus. Classification (NCBI taxonomy): domain Eukaryota; kingdom Metazoa; phylum Platyhelminthes; class Trematoda; order Plagiorchiida; family Troglotrematidae; genus Paragonimus; species Paragonimus heterotremus. The sequence goes on along the minus strand of LUCH01005106.1, from coordinate 46,738 downwards.
AACCTACCGTATGGAGATCCAGATGCTTAAAGGATGCATAACCTTAACCCCATGTACAACGCTGGGACTAGTCAGCACCACCATTGTTCGTTCGGTTGCCAATCGCTAGTATTGTGTAATATCAGTCTGTGACTGCAGTCAATAGCACTGAGCGTGTGAACCCACTTTCAAGCCTGCGGATATCGAGTGCGTGTGCACAGCTTACACAAGTCTACTGAATGAGTATCGTTGTCTGAATAACATATACACCTCAATCCAGTTATGATATAGATGTCTTGAAATCGCTTCGCGATTTTACTGTAGTGATGCATACAATTCAAACCATTAGGTGGTACCTACTATTTATCGCGGATTTCGTTCTGCAGACGAAAATTAAGTTCGCCGTCCTGAGTAAAACATGATTAATGAATAGGCAAACTGAAGATAACGTACGTTCTATGATGCACCGCAGGACCACAGCCTGCGTCTCAAACACTGGAACCTAGGTTGTTTTCTTAAACTGCTCCATGCTCAACGAACAAGTCTGACTGCAAGCGAATACAATCAAGTTCATAAAAAGCCCAGTCGAAACACATGAGACAACTTTGATAAGACCGTGGTGGTCTGCTATGAATCATCCGCAATGGCAGTACATCCGTAATCGACATTGTTGGCTAACAGTCATGCAACCAGGTTAGGAACGAAGCGTGGCCTTGGTTCCTGAGGTTCCCATATCCGAACATAAACAAATAACATCAAGTTACCTACGTCCAGCGAACAAGCAATTGAGCTGCATGCATAACTCCGTGCAATGAACTACAAAACTCTCAGAGATCGCTACATTTCCCACACACTGCTAATCCACTAGCTCACCGAGTTGAACTCCTGCCTTTAAAAGCCCTGGCATCAGATACCGAAGTGCCCGAAGTTCTGCTGTCCACAGAACCATCAAAATGAAGTAATTCCAAAGATGTTTTTATGGATTTACAGTTAGCTGGGCGATTGTCTCATAGCAAGCGTATCTACATACGCAGCATGACAGAAACGTGCTAAGTTGGGCAAATAAACGGGTATCATATGTAGGGTCCAACAACAAACGCTGCGGAATGAATAGCCAACATTCGACAAACATTACGCTGAGGGGTGGTGCCACAAATATAAATAAGTCTCTCCGAGTGAGCGGGCATTCGGTCAGTCTACGTAAGAAAAAGTGAAGTAAACAGTCACTGGAAATGGATGTTGTGAAAGAGCTATAGATAAAAATTTGCATTCCGGCACGAAAATTGAACTCATCCAGACAGCAAAGGAGAAGTCACTTTTCATCTGTCTCTCGTATGAGAGTGAGATCAGTGAAATAACTAGCCGCAGACTTTTACACGCGATCGAGTGCCTACCCCACAACATCGTATAGTGCCCAGTGCTGGTGCCACGCCTTAGGGATAGTTTGCCCAAGTTCTTTTCATTTTTGTATCTACTCTCTCTCTCTCTCTCACCTGTTACCGTCAAGCTAGTTGCGTTGGAAGAACCACAATGCAGCTATGGGACAGGATTCCTGAACAACTACCAAAATGGCTTCGCAAAGGTTCAAGAAAGCCAATTTCTAATGCGATAGCCTCACTTAACCGATACTCGTTCAGGGACATCTACAAGGTTTGTCAAGCTTGCTCTAGAGCTGTCAGAGTGCGACTGTCAACAATAGCCGACCTTATTGCCATTAGACTCCACAACCCCTGTCTCAGTGCCAATAAAGCCATTCGTACGAAACCACCAACTCCCCTGGCCAATTAATCCACAATAAATAGAAACGCGAGCAAGCGTGAACCATTTAACACCGACAAACGCATGTGTCAATGTGAGACTAAAGCACTTACTAACACTCCGTCCCCTCCAGTGGACTGTGGTTCGTACTACTTCTGTGATTTTTAATGACCTATCTGATTTGTTATAATTTTTATACACAGCTCGCCTGATAAGAATTACCGATAATAGCTGTTCGCAAAATTGACTTCTTACAAAAAAGTGGAATAAATCTAACGCGATTCAAGTGCACTTTTTATATATGACTGGTCCGTATCACCGAATGATGGAAACTACCCTGATCGACATTTCTCAACCCGCATGTAAAATACAAAGCAGCCTAAACAATAACCAACACTAAGATAAATTGAAATCCATTCTACGATCCTTGATTTGCTAGTTAGCGTGACGGGAATCGCAGTATCACCGGTACTTGTAAACAGTATGAACAAATTAAAAAGACGGCAGCAGTAGTCTAACTTGCAACTGCTTATCAACAGCAGTAACATCTGCAAACCAAAACTCAACACCAATGTAAAATAAAACCTGTATTTTTACACAAACATGATCAGATTTGTTTCAGCGAGTAATTAGCGAATTCGCGACCTGGAAAGGATCAATCATGGAAACGATGCGTAACTGCTACGACACACCGGTCAAGATTACGGAGAGGAGGACGGATCAACGCGGGCACATCGCACTGCGACCCCCGTCAACGGGTAACAATCCACCTGTTATGAAAGACGAAGCAGAACTGGCGAGGAAGGCAATTGCCTGAGCCGCCTCGTCCACCTCACCGGCACGACCCAAAGCATGAGTGACTTTGGATCGTTCGAGAAATGCAGCATAATCACTATCCGACATACCACCTCGGCGCTGCAATGGTGTGACAATCACGCCCGGACTATGAGGAGAGAAACAGGCAACAAACATTAACAAAATGAAGCCAGATAGGAGAGATGGGTTGAACAAGCAGTCACACTGATATTTGTATACAGGAGTACCACCAAAATAGAATAGGAAAGATAGTGTGCACTTCAGAGGCAATGACCCGTACATGACGTCATGATACTTAAAGGACACTGAGCGTAGGAAGAAGCGTGCGACGGTCTATACTGTGGTGTGGTTCTGCAGGTCTCCCATAAAAGGTCGACCGATTTCTTAGTTTCGTTGGCCTCCTACTGGGAGGGAACAAGTGAGACAAATATGCTTTCTGGAGGGGTAATGCTGATGACGACGTTACGATTAAATCATACAAGCCGTTTTAAAGGACATTTTATCGGTGAGTAACATTCAGACCCTTGTTTTGAGGATAGCACTAGATTTAATTTTAAGAAAACTGCAGCAATCACATTTGCCTAGTTAGAATGTGAGAATGTAAACAACGGATTTAACAGAGCCAAATTAGGTTGAACCAAAGCGAGTGAACCCAGACAATCGTGCTGCATAAACAGGAATACCCAACAGGAAATGAATTCGTCAGAAAAATGCACTACATTTAATTCTTGCCGGAATAACAGTAACACATCTACCAACGAACTGAAATACAAGGCAGTTCACATAGTCCGGTTTTTTCAGAAATGAATTCCTGTGAACCAGCGAAGTCGTTAGGGTTGCAGATAAAAAATTCCAAATAAACTTATCGTAATTGTTATGCTTCACCTGGTGTTCATGAAAGTCACAATCTGGTAAATGTTCAATTTTTTTCAGAAAGTCGTGTACTCACAATTTGTAATTCGGAGGTTTGAATCAAAAAATAGTAACAGAACAAAGAATTCAGCTCTACCCGACCGAAGGCCTTGATTATGATCAGATCAGCACTGGATACTGTCTCTGAAGAAACTGTTGAACTATATTCGAGAGCGTTTCACATCGGAACTTTTTAATGAACTCGCCGTAATCAACCATAATCTGAAAAACTGTGAGGATGTCTCCGAAGATGACTAATATACGGCCACGATCACCGGAGTGTGGGAGGTAAGCGCACGCAGTCGCGAAGTAGAACAGATTATCCAGCTGCTGATGTCCTCCGCTGGGGGGAGATAACCTAAGTTTTAAAGTTCATTTACTCTTAGAGATTCACGAAGGCTTAGAAGAGCACTCTTCTCCAGTAGAGCATCGCAGGAATCGCTTCGATATTTGGATGAAAAAAGGGTTCCACAAAAACGAAAATGATTAATCTCTATAGAGGGCCTTAATAAAAACGATCGCCTTGGACGTACATTATTATGAAGGCATTTTGACTTACTTTTGACTCTGCCTTTTACACTGAGAATGTAGAAGGAAATAAGTAGACTTCTCGTAACACACTCGTATCCCTCAAGACACCGGATCAAACAAGCGATACCATACGTACAAAACCGAGTTCACATGACTCCACAGCAAACTACTAATCAGTTGGTTCGAGAAATTGCAACACGTTATGTGGTAGAAGTGTACGTAACAGTAAATCGGCATCTGTCGTAATCAAATATGCAGATGTTACAACGGTAGACATCAAGCACCCGCTCGAATTCATTCGACTTTCCTGTTGGATCCTTATTAGAACTGTCAACTTAATCAGCGTCAGCAAATCTGTCTTCTAACACATCGAAAGTGCGTTATGCAGTTTTCGTTTATGAAGGGGAAGTAATAAGAAAACTTTCCGATATGTGCGCATTCCTACACTCACATAACGAACCTCCAACTCCGTGTGATATATGTGTAGGAATTACTCTGAACAACATGACGCGATCATTTTCATGTCACCGAAGTTTACATCAAAGTCAGGAAATTAGTCTTATGTCCGACGTTTAAAGCTTCCCCACACTCCATATCACTTGATCAGTCGGCTCGGCTTCTACGCAAACCCAGGTCCTTTTAAATTAACCGCAAGATTGAATCAATGGTTCTTTTCCTCTCGATATCGAATATGACCGTTTGCTAACCGCTCCATATGATTCGTGATGACTATTACTAATAAAACTCAAGTTTGTTGGATTGAGTTTTCCTTTATCTGTTGAAGACGTATATGCAGAAAGCTGAAACTCATCTTTGGAGTACTATTAGCTTGATTTTACATAGCATACAATCTCTACAGCTTTACTTGATCGCACATCACAGCATGCAAAGGCAAAAAACGAGAATCTAACAAACAAGATGATGTAAAACGTGAGTGAAATCCGACGCATCTGAAACATCAAACGGAGTTGACTAGACGGGAAATTCGAGAGCAAATGCGAGTGATGATCACATTGAAACAATCTGCCATTGAATTTACGCTCAACAGTATAAGACGAAGTGTACTTGTACTGCACACCACATCTCCAAACTAACAGACAGAACCATAGAATATCAAATAATTGGCAAAAAAAATTGTAAGGATCGCCCAAGCCATTTTGGCTAATGTGTCCTGAAAGTAGAGGTATCTAGTATTACTTAGTTATGCTGCGTCCAGGTAATCCACTGCAACGATTAAGTTGACGCACAAAAAGCAAGTCAAAATGAATATCCTAGGATGAAAAATGATTGATATAAGGGAAAATGAGATCACACCGTCAACATTCAGCTGACATTCTCAAAGAGTACATCAGTGAAATCATTTGGGTGATGCATATAGGCCTGGAAATGGGTGGAGTTATTCTATGGAATCATGATAATGGAGAAAAGTAAGACCAACTTACTTAATACAATTCACACGGATTCCCTTCGGAGCGAGCTCTGAAGAAGGACACAAATAACATCGGCAGTACAACTCACCATACAGAACGAAATAGTTCACTAATCCAGTAAAATGAAATGATTCAGGAGAGCCAAACACCCGTAATGATAAAATCACTGAATCGGTTGAAAAGTGCTAGGCACATTCGACGATAATACACAAAATCCTAACAAAAACAGAGTGACAGGAAATTGTTACCAGCAACCGCAGAAAAAATTAAAGTTTTATCGAAGACAGTTGAGTTATGCTGAACCTAACGAACATCTGAACAAGTATAGCAGATGAATATATGAATTTATGGTTAGCAGTCAACAGTTCAGCGGTAAGGGGTAAGGTTCATTTGACTACTGGTGAAACACTCTTGATACACAACCATAGGCCGACATTCGTCGAACAGTCTGGGTCTCAGTCTGACTCATAAAGTATGTCAATGAGAGCTCCACGTCTCTGGTTGAATTCAGTCTCCTTTATTTCAGAAGGCAATCCATTAATATTGAGTCTATGAACGGCATAACCCTAGTCATCTAAAATATAAAAGACGATAGAGCGGCTTTGAAAGCAATGAACGTACAGTAGTCGGATCTACCGTCATTGCCTAAGGCTCAAAGAGAAAACTCATTTTTACAACTGTCAGTAGCGAATGATCGGAACACAGTATTGCACGTGTGATCGACAAATCGGAAACCGACATGAGTTGGACAATATCTGAAGTTGAGCAGTTTTATATCTAATCAAAGAAATCGATCAATCAACCTAATCGAATATATCGATTTCAGAAAGAGTGATTGATGAATTCATCCAATAAACCAGACAAAAGATAATAATTGATTTGTCATAGCATGATCTTCAATCGTTAACCATCGAGGCTAACAAAATGTCACAGTTAACAGATGTCAAGGTTACAATATATGGTCATGTTAATCTATTAATTTGTTCAAAATAACCATGACCCTGATCAGTAGACTGTGGTTCGAGCCGTCCCTCATCGCAACAGTAACGTGGAAGGTTCAGAAGGAAACGTTTAGCGAGAGGAAAATAGGCCAACCAAGGATAAACATAATCAAAAATGTTGTAGATTCAGATGTGCCACTGTCTGAAACAGGTTGCCACCCCGAAAAGCGTTTCACATCAGCAATGCAAACGATCAACAGTTCCTGATCAATTTATTCCACGGATTAATCAAGTTCCACCCATTTCGTGATCATATCGTTGCTAGATCACCTCCGCAGTATTACCCAACTGTACGAAGTCACACTAAATGTCAGGTACCATAAACGTACATCCGATATAAGGAAGAAGAGGACCTATCAGCGCAGACTGGGCAACCTGATTAGTTGGCCAACAGATACTGCATCCCGAGCGATCCCGAAAAAAGCGCTGGCGAACAATACCACTACGCGCGCGACCAACCCTACAGATGTGGAATAATTGGTGGACAGAACGGTGGCAACATATGTTCTGGCTGTCCTCCCCGCTATCTCAACACAATCTGATGAGGTTGTCACTCAAACATCAGAAACGGTCCACAGTCTCAAGCAGACTGTTTGCTATAGAATTTAGAAACAAGAATGCTTCAGGCTTGAAACAGCACTGCGCGCTGAGGGTGCGAAGCGTATTTCATACAAACTAGCCCGATTAGTCACGTAACTCAGCATAGACTGCATGTCTTCCGAAGAGACTAAGCAAGAGAGTGTCACCTTGTATCGGTCAACCTAGTGTCAGGAAGAAGCTTAACATCAAGCTCATTAGATTCACCAACATCACCATGTCAACCACGACAAAACTGAACAGGGACCGGCGGATGAGACATCCTCAGCAAACACCACTAGAAGTGAACACCCAAAACAGTTGTCCACATTCACTCACCTTGCTTACAGAGTAAGCATACAGTAATCGTAACGGATTCATGTATTTCTGTGAAACTTTTTGTAAAGAAGGAAGTTTTTAAATCTAAAAATACCACAACCGCCGGTTGCTTGCAAGAGTGTCAACGTTCCAAGGTCCGTCGCAGAAGAAAAGCTGGATCACCTCGCTCTTGAGCGGGTCAGAATACTGCCCTATCATCACGGATTCGACTTGCCCTGGAGTTAGTAAGCCGACATAATGAATATTGGACTGATACCTTTGTAATTGCACAGAGAAATTGAGAGACTTCACAAGTTACAAGTGATCTAATTGCGAAAAACCTAAACTTCGGCTGGATTCGAACCAGCAAAAGAAACAGCACGCCCATAAGTGGCAAGTGTTCTAACGGCTGAGCTACGAAGCCACGCCGGAAGCTCAGAAATTTCACGTCGACTTAGTTACTTACCTAACTCACTATCTCTTATAGAATCCACTAAAAGATCCAGGAGACGGACTGACCAGATAGGAGTTCTCAGTCAAATCACCTTGGAATTTACTAACGCCACCAATTCGCGTTGAATTTGCTTTACCGATCAACAGTTTGGCAGATTTCATAATTAAGAGACCCAATTAAGAAAAATATGGAAATCGGACCGACTTTAAGAAACGGAAATTATACCAGGTAAGCGTCAGCTACAAGGTACCACCTCAGTTTCTTGATCTACCTGGAGGAGTCTTCTAATACCAACCTCTGCCAACCACAAAAGGAAAAGGAGATGAATTTTGCCCACAGGCTTAGTTACGTTGCAATAATTTCAAGGTCACTCCTGTTTAAGACAGAGGGCTGTCAGGAAGACAATAACTGACTGACCGGGCTCTGTTCAGATTAGCTCGACTGTTCCTTAACATGTTTAGTCCACCTATCAAGATACCAATACCAATAGGCGAACCATCTTAATCCAATACGATCTCACTTACATCGACTCGACGGCACCAGGGAAAGTAGTTTTCGTTATTTGCGAATAAAAATGATAGTTACATGTATTCCGCCTGTTCGATTGAGCAATGCTTACGAGTTCTTAATCAGTCTTCGGTTAAGGTTTCGAATGTCGCTGTCATACTCAGAACCTGGCGAAACGGAGTAGCGTTTGGTCACAAAGTTCTTTGACGTGACAGAAATCTAATGTTGTCGCAAATGTAAAGCTCCATCGGAACAAACTTCTCGGCAACAGGTTTTCATACCTAATGCTATTTGTCCTGCGTGCGTGTTGGGCAATCTCACCTAACCAGAACTGGGTAACCAGTTCTTCAGTGGCTATCGGAGAGCCTTCTTTAAAATTCTATTGCTCAGATGACAGTTAATTACCTTATATTTAAGTGATTGAACAGGTACTCGGGTAAACGCCTGGGCCAGCTAAACGCATCAGGGACAGCTTCAAGACTGCAGATTAGGGAACGGCCTTCCACGTAAGGGCTAACTGCGAAACAAGTGGGGTTCTCATGATGACTGAGCAGTGATGGACAATGGATGGTACTACTAACAGGGTGCGGTAGATCCAGAGTTGACAGACGGGTCTTCTATAAAGCGCCACATAGGTTATTTGATGGTATTATGATAAGGCACACAACACCCCGTTACGAAAGGGCTTCAAATGACTCAACGGAAGCAGTAACTGTTACGACCCCTCTGATAGAGAATGACAAGAACAAACGCAAAGATCACGAGCAGTATCTCTACCACGAACGAACGCAACGATATTGCAAAACTGCACAGAAGTCAGAGCGCAATTATCGAAATCTAACTTTCGCAACTTAGAACCCCCCCAACAAGTAAAGAAAAAGACTGCCTTCGAACGAGCTTTATTTGCTATCCAGCCCGAAGGCAAAATAACGGTTTACAGCAACGGTATTTATAGGCTTCGGGCGTTCTTGAGCCTAAGCTACCAAACGGACCAATCAGAGGCGAGCGCAAGCTCTCGGATATTCGAGAATTCAGGCGGGCGTTCAAATTCCCAGAAAATGAAGAATCCATTTTTCTTGGCAAATAATGTGAATATTTCGGGAAAAAGTGTCTTTTCTCAACAGTGATTTCTTGTGTCCCAATGTCATGTTGACAGTTGTCGTTTTCGCCAACCAAAGAGAACTTCCGAGAAAAACACAAATCTCGACTCCAACAGATAGAAAAATAGACCGGGTAGCTCGAATGGCTCAGTCCTATGCAAGGGGCATTTTATCCTATCTGGCCACCGGCCAACGGTAACAGGAGGCAGATACCGTACCAACTACATTGATTTGGACTCCCTGTCTGAGTAGACAGACTACATCAGATATGCCTTCTCTGGTGAGTACTTGAACTACTGCGATGCTCTTGTCTCAACCTCCTGAGGAGGAGGGGTGCACTGAGCATCCCGGATGGATGGAAGCCATTCGAAGGACGTATGAACCGAACCACTATTTGATACAGGTCCACAATGGGCTGCGAATTTTGCGTTTCGCCTCGCTGCTTTGTGGGTTAAGTTCCTCTTGGCTCAAAGGTACCGACTGACACCCTCTAAGTCAGCCCGTAGGGGCAACCGAGAAGTAGCCTGCGCCCGCCAGTACGAACTTCAGAATCAATATTAACCATGAATTTTGTACCGTGTTCTCGCCGTAACTCCTTGGCTGAGGTGTCGGCGGTCGACTTTGCTTCCATGTCACGCTATACCGGAACTGTCCTATTTTCCCCGATTCAGTAGACGATTCCTTACTTGATAAGCCGCTGATGTTGGTTTCGAACAGATATCAGACTTACTTGTAGCACGCCAGGGAGATGATCAGGGACACAAGAGTAGTATATCAAACACCATAGTGAAATTTTATATGACAGACAAAAACTTCTTGGACCCCAAAGCATCATTTAAACTTGTCACCTTCGCCGGTCGAACAATAAAGCAGATCAACTAGTATCTCTTGTACGTATGCCACAGAAACGTTCCATCGATATCTGTTGTGCTGCTGAAGCACGGCATTGAGACTCTAGCGGAGCAATGTATCTCCAATCAAGCATTCGCTTGCCCGAAGACTCAGCGGCTCAGACCACTGGTCAAACCGATGTTGGAATGGCTCTAAGGGCATCAACAGAGAAGAAACCGCTTGCCTGGATCCTCGTCAACAGCTATCTTTGTGCTGGCAGATTCAAAGATACGGTTAGAGGATCGATAGGCGACCATCACAAACCGTGGCAGCTTGTTGTGATATATGCCCCGACAGACTGCAGTCCAGACGAAGTCAAACATGATTTCTAACTTAGCCTTTAAACTGATTTTTTTCAACCGACAAGCAAAGGTGTTGTCGACACACAGGACTATGCCGACAGATTAGCGAATTACATGCGAAGGTTATAAGCTAGTTCCACACTAATTCCACAATCTTAGTCTTACGTTCCTAAAGAACTCACCACCTGCGAGTTCATGTTTCTGCGAACAGACTGTCAAGAAACCGTTGCAGCAACCGTTTCATGTCATGAAACGGTCTGCAAAAACTTATGTGATCGATAGTTTTGGTCCACATTTCACGGTTTCGAGTGACTGCCTTAAACTCACCCTTCAATATGACGACACAAGCATCAACCGAACAGTATCCAGCTATTTCAAATTCCAAGTTAGCCTCGACTTTGCCTCTCGCATCTATCCCCGACGAGCACCTACCTCAACCTAAGACCCGCATGAAGAGATATATCCATTTTCCCGCGGGCTATCGCGAAGAGCTTATTTTTTTTATTCTGCATTTATAGTACAGTCGATAACTCATTATGTGTACATCACGTGTGTGTGGACCAGCAACAAACAGGTTCTCTTAGGTACACCTCCCTGGCTCATTGCACAGAACACACACGCACACAACTGTAAATATTACCAGGTGCTGCAGGTAATCCGCTGTGGTGGATATCTGCCTATTTCCCTGACGTTCAGGTGCTTCACCTTTCCCTATTTCCGGGTAGAACGTGACGCATAGCAACAGCTACCAAAGGAGAACAACTTTGAAAGGCGTAGCAATTTGCGCCTGCGCAACGAGGAGATTGCATACTTTGTCACGTCATCGGGAGGCGTTATCAGGTTGAGTGACTCGGGAGTGGTTAGCTAGCAAGACAGCAGCTGTTGTCCAAGATTGAAATTTATAGGCAGAAGACTTCCGATATTAGTCAACCTTCTTGAAAGGGTTGATGTAGGGAGATCTCCTTCGACGTCTCCAAAATCCCGAACTCCCTGAGACGTGAGAGTTGCCTTATTAGTACCACCGTACCTGTTCACACTACCTGATGAATGTAAGTTTATCACAAATCACTAGCATCAAAATTAGTGTGCTGGCGTGGTACTGCAGCTTTACTCGTGGCTGTATGAATCCGCGTCATCTTTAGCACTGTAGACTACATTCCCTAGAATAACTACTTTTTAGCCATAGCCGTTCGGAACGCCGCCCAGCCAATCTGACGACTGTTTGAATTCCAAAGGCCGACTGCAGTTTCCGTCCTTTTTGGCGGCTGGCGTGCGACTGTGTTAAAGATTCTCTCACGTCCACCTCCCTAGTGCCGTTATTTGTTGCACTAAAATCTGCTTGTATAGCTCGCAGACCCAAGGCTTTCTCGTTACGACTACTGATTCGTTCTAACATACGGTTGGGGAAGCATTGGGCGTACGGACCAAAGAGCAAGGAACTGGCCTCTCAATAAGTGTTCTTCCTATTCTCAGTTCTTTATCTCTATTCTTTGTGTCCACCCTACACCTATATCGGTATCTATTATCATTAGGATCGCTCACACGACCGTGATTGGTCACTTTGAGAATTTTGCCCGTAGGCTCCCGCATGTCCAGATGTTTGCATCCCATTTCGCGTAGGTAAGATCGAACGAAATGGTGCTTAAGCATATATTTCATGTGATGATTATTTCGCTCTTCAAACTTATTCGGGGACATCACTTCCAAATTTGAGATGACCCAGGTAACTGGGTCCAGGCGAACTAATTCTGTTTTGTCGGAAGAACGATTCAAAATTAGGCCACGAGCTCTGAATATATAGGGCGAACCGATTACTACACATGGCCGACAAGACGCAGAGTAACTCAGTCCAAACGATTTTCAATGACATAGAGACGCAGAAAGAATCAAAAGAGTCATATATGTCTGTTGGGCCATTAGAGCAAATCACATCACAGTTTAGATGGCGTACAGGCATTCGATCGCACGGCCACAATTTGATTGGTATAGTGGAATGATACACATCAATCCACCCGAAGCTGGATCGATCGACCGATATAACATGATTCGAATAAACGGTTTCATTAAAAGATGAGCCTCGCAATACCTTCCCTTCGAGGTCGTTGATCGTAGGTGCGTGAATGAGGACTTAGTTAGAGTGGGGTCACAGCGGTCCTGGCGTGGCTTGATCAGCGAGGTGTTGGCAACGTTTGGTAACTTCTCTTGAACCTCAACGTTCTGCGTCTCTGGTGTGCTTCTTGATCCTTGGCGTCATCCAGTAGGTCTTCCATTGATAGCCATCGATTTTGTGAATGGGTTGTTCGTTATCCAGACGGTTTGATCTAACTGAAATGTCGTATCCAGGTATGTGGGCCAACTTGAACTTCATACTGTACTGCCTCTCAATTGCTTCGAATTCTTCCCAGATGTCCATACAATCCTCCAGTGGTACCTGGCAAGCACCGATTGACTAACCTCAAGAGAACGGGATCGAGCTCCATGCCTTCTATTAAACCGCCGTTCCATAGATTAAGTCCTGTTAGGCGGTGCTGACTTGGAAAGATATAGTGGATCATTCGTTGCTCATAGTCTGCGCTTCATCAGAACTTCAGCTGGAGATTTCTCTTCCGGGACCTATTGATACGGAATCATCCGTTAATTGACAGGGAACGTTTCGGCCGTGTGTCCCTCCCATTTGAACGTCCTTTTGAACGTTTCTACAAACCGTTCAGCCTGGCCATTTGATTGCGGATGGTAAGGGGGTGACTGTATAAGATTAGTACCATACCGCTTATCTAATTCCACGAATATACCGGAAGTAAATTGACTCCCGTTGTGTGACACGACTGTCTCCAGTATTCCGAAACGGCTGAAGATTTCACCCAGCTTCGACATCGTTGAGGTTCCATCAGGCAAACTCCTGGCTATTTGCTGTATGCGTCGACGAACACCGAGACGTTCTGGTCCGACGAAGTCCATGTACACGTGAATCCACGACACTGGCCACGATTACAACTCAGTTTTCACTGTGGATTCGCCAACCAGTGCACAACCAGAATAGTCTTTGTAAAGTTTATCCATGTCAGAGTCCGTGTGAGGTCAATACGCATAACTGTGTTTTAATGCTTTCATTCAAATGATATTGAGATGGTCGGTATGAAATTGTTGCGAAACCCGTGTTCTGAGACCAGCTGGGACGACCACACGTTCACCTAACAAGATGGAGGAATTAACCGTAGAGAGACAGCCTCCTCGCTGGAACTACTGCTTCATCTCACACCTTCAATGTGAGCCTAAGGCCATTCGCTGTGAACAGAGCGCTGAAGATTCTGCAAAACTCGATCTCGTCCTGTCGATTGCGGGATCATTGTCACAGCTACGAGAGGATTCTCTATCGTTTCTGTTGCCACGTGGTTCAGATCAGGACTCACATAAGTAGCCGCCACTACAAAGTTTCTGTGATGCGCGTCACGGGCAAGTGGTTGATCGGTGGGGCAGATAACTAGATGACAATCTTACCACAGAAATGTGTGCTTCATTAAAGAATGAACAAAGGAAAACGCCTGAAAATCACAAACAAATATCCCCTTCCTCACATCATCGTTGCTTACCAACTGGTGCTACCCGACATCACCGACCGAACACAAACTCCGACGATCCGATAGCTGAACGTGATTCACATCGTCTACTCTGAACGCCCTGGTTTCGCATACGTAAGGTGACACAACTCTTACAGTCGTCCTACACAAGCCGACCTTAAGCATCACAAAGATGCTTCGCTGTCGCCAGAGACGTTCTAGATTTGCTAATATCATCACAACCTTAGAGACGCGAGCTTCCCCCTCATTTCTCATATCTCCACCGCTGCTGAAGCAAATTTCTAAGTATACAAACCAACCAACAACCAATTTCATTATCTAACATTAAATCTACGTAATCACAACCTTGTAGAAATGCTTTGATGCTTAAGCTAGGCATCACCTTACAGCTACCCCACAATGGTTACGACGTAGTGGAAAAATCAGTCCACGAACTCCATCAGCCATCGGTCAAACATACTACACGACCTCTGTCAATCTCTCCGACAAAAGTGCAATTGCCACTGTACTTTAAACCTCACTTAGGCTACTAGACTGGGTTGTACAATCGAATAGTCGAGGGTGTCTCAGTTTCAGCAAATGGCACTGCGTAACCGGTGCAATGCCAACAGCCAGCAACTTCGATCGTACCCCTGACTTTTGGAGATGAGATCATCAGGACTGATGTTTTTGAAGTCATTTACACAGCCAACAAGTGACGACCACTTCTGTTCGCTATTCAGTTGCTACTCCTAAATGAAAATCATCGTCCTAGCAACAGAGAGGCATGGTTGTCAGTCTGAGATTGCCGTGATAAATGAACAAGTTCACTACATATGTGTGTATCGCATTGTTGTCTTCTACCAACGTTGTTTGATTTTGCTATATAAACACCAACGTTTCAGTACGTATCTGATGAGATGCATCGAAAATGGCCATACAATAAGCCGTACAGTCAGCTGCCTTTTATTTCTGTTTCCAAATTCATTTCAGGAACTAACTGTTTTCGATGTAATCAAGCTCTAGTTCCCGTTTGGACTGACTCTGTACAGATGGTGATTCTGAGCCGTGATTCTCGTGTGACAAACATTTTTGAGGTGATTATGAAATTAGCATGATAAATTACCTTCGCTGATTATTACGCAGCCGCACCAATAGGCTTTGGGTACACGGAAAGCCAAAGAAGATTAACTATGATGCATGTGCCGAGTGAAAACAATAAAGGCTCACCAAAACGATAATCTACCGAGGAACGTCGAACATTAAAAGACAAATGATCTCACTGTAAATAAATCAGGCACATTAAGAAAATAGGTGCAACTTACCCAAAGCAGCACACTTTGTGAACTGGTCTAGGCCAGCCTTGCTCACGCAATATGAAAGCACGTTGGGAAACTTCAAGAAACAGGAAACAAAAGAAGACGGATGGGTCAGTCAGAAGAACGCATGATGTTTACCTGTTGCTGATCAAACAGAGTTAGGTTTGACTAATACGTCATACTGTAGCGGAATTGCAATTGAAGCTCTCAGTAATCACGTTTGATGTGTTCTTGGCTTCCAGAATACCTAGAAACACATTCAACATTGAGCCCCACTCAAGTGCATCATAACCCCGGCAACCGTTGACACTGGCAGTAGCCTATAATCATCACTGTCATGTGTTGGATCGGAATCGGACTGGTAGTCTTGTGCTTACACGCCCATGCAATCACTCGTCCTAAATTATGCCAGATGAATCACGCAACAAGCTAACCAATCACGTGTACAACCAATACATTTTGTATTTGGTAGCCTACCTGTGCGGGGCGAGTCAACATCAGGTTTCAGCCACACAGGTACGAACTGTCGCTCGTCTTGTTTTGATAGTGGTTCATGAAGTAGAAGAGTAAGATATCAACATACATGTACTGAGAACAAGAGAAAGAAGGAAAAAGGAGAGCAAGAAAACAGAAAATGGTGAAGCCGGATGCGATAAGAAAGAAGAGAAAACGATGTTTCGGATACAAAATCGCCATTGATTGTGACATGCCACCATGTCAGAGAATGTTCCCAACTGGCGTGGTGCGGAGAGTTGTGAACTTCACAGCAGACGGCACCTGTCAATCTTCATAAGCGAAGTCAGCAAAGCTTTCCCCGCCCATGGCTACATCTTCCAAACAGCAGCAACCGCACAGAACGCGCGGTGCAGCAGACACTCCGTCGGTATACGGGGTAAGTGGACCGATTAACAAAAACCGTGCATTTTACACCATCTCGATTATCGGTTGAGGACCGGAACACATGCACCGTCGGACTGCCAAGTTGCTCACACAGTCAGATCATTTGGACCAGGCTTCTCGTCCACAGAGCAAACCTGAGCATGCATACGCATTGTACATTCTGTCTTTGGTTGACAGACGGACGTCTCAGTGACGCTACAAATGATGGAGATTGGCAACTACACTACGTATGTTCGCCCTCTTTGTGGACATTAATAAGTGCACTCCACACTCAGAACGGGCAGTGACGATTTCAATAAGTTGACATACTTTACGTAGGTATATCTGCGATGGCAATAGCCCTCAGGAGAATATCGGGTAGCCGAATCAAAAAAAAGTCTTCATAACCAAGAATACTATGGCGGTGAGCTAACGAAAGAAGGGTCGGTGTTCCAGTGACGGCCGCAAGATGAAGATATGATGGATGCAGCCGCGATCCGGAGGGATATTTGCGTGTTCTCCTCGTATGCGGTTCGTCCTAGGTTTCAGAAACAAACACATTGTGAGACCCGTATCATGTATAATGCTTGCCCACGCTACGTTCTGGAAATGACCTTTGACAAGCGCCAAACACGAGGCACTTCCCTTGTCTCCTATATGAAACGAAGGAGTGTAATCAGTCCAATCGGCAATCACGCGCCAACAATTTCGAAAAAAGCCGGCGAAAGGTCTGGACGCTAAGTTTCATTACGTTTTGGAACTTTAAACTCCAAAGCCACTCCAGTCTCCGACCGAACATCGTTGAGAACGTCACATATTATCGCTATCAACCACAGATGAATCAGCTAAGGCCAGAACTACTCCCAAGTGTTCAGTCCACTATGATCCGGTGGTCAAGCTTGTGTGCTGCTTTAAAATGGGAACTCATAGTGACTGAGACTTTGGCTGTTCTATGACCAACCAAGCCAGAGAGGCAGAAAGGGAACAGCAAAAAACAAAAAGCTGTATGAGTTCTTGTACTGAATGTCGAGTCACAGAAAGATGCGGGGACAGTGCAGCACACTTGTGTGAGTACATGACAGCAAAATTGCAGTACTACTGCCTCAAAAACAAGGTAAAAGAGATCCAGACAATATACATTCAAATATACTTTCGTCTCTATCGCTTAGCGGTTGATTGTAATCACTGCAGCAATAACCTATACGTTCGAAATACTTCTAGAACAACTTGAGAGCCTGGTACATACGAGAGGGAGTCAAAAAGTAATGCCAATGTTTTTAATTCTGGTGAAGTTTTTCATAAAATTAACTGAATTTTTTCCCAGTTATAAGTGATTATATCATTTACGTTATGTAAGGGTTTGTTTCTTACTTTGCATGTTTTTAGACTCACAAGGAAAATTCAAAATGTCTGCCCCCGTAGAGTTACGTCAAAAACAAAGAGCAGTGATTGAATTCCCTGTTGCTGAAGGGGAAACCCCCATGAACATTCACAGGTGATTAACAAATGTGTTTCAGGACAATACTGCAGATTATAGCAATGTGTGCATGTGGGTTCGTCGTTTGAAGGATGAAAAGGTGGGAACTATGAGCGTAGCCGATAAACCCCGTTCTGGCCGTCCATCCGCGTCTGTCAATTCTGCCACTAAAGCAAAAACAGATGCTCTGATCAGAGAAGACAGGCATATAACTTTTGATAATTTGGCACAAAACCTTGGAGTGAGCCATGGAAGTGCTTACAACATAGTCCAGTCACTTGGCTTTTCAAAAGTGTGTGCCCGCTGGGTACCAAGAGAGCAGACTACCGAACGCAAGACTGACAGGGTCACTGCCTGCACTGAACTTCTTGAACAAAGTCAAAGAGATACCTTCTTTCAAAGGCTCGTAACAGGTGCTGAGACGGGTTCATCATTATGAACCGGAATCAAAGAGGCAGTCAATGGAATGGAGCCACTCATCATCACCGCAACCAAAAAAGTTCAAAACGTAAAAGTTAGCTGGAAAAATCATGGCGACTGTCTTTTGGGATGCTCAAGGTGTCATTCCGCTTGATTTCTTGCCTAGAGGAGAAACAACAAACTCTGACGTCTACATCGAGACCCTAACGAGGCTCAGGACAAGAATCCAACGAGTGAGACCCGATTTGCCAATCCGCAAAGTCCTCCTTCTGTAAGACAATGCTCGACCACACACAAGTATCAAGACAAGGGAGAAAATCGCCTCATTCGGGTGGACAACTTTACGGCATCCTCCATACTCACCAGATTTAGCGCCTTCAGATTATCACCTCTTCGACCCCAAAAAAGAGGGTTTGAGAGGCAAACATTATTCCAGTGAAAAGGAAGTGAAAACCACAGTGAAGAAGTGGCTTAAAGAACAGACAACAAAATTTTACGAGGCAGGGATACATGCGCTCATTCAAAGGTGGAACGGTGCTATTGAGCGTAACGGTGACTATGTTGAGAAGTAGGGATGTGATCCACAGAGGACCAGCTTTATTTTGATGTATAATACATGTTCCTGTATTGGTAATTATACCTGTCCGAAATAAAATGTCATTACTTTTTGACTCACCCTCGTATTTGGATAAAACTGTCGTCTGCAGCAATAAACGGACTCAGAAATCAATTATGCATTTCGAACCAAAGCAGATTATCCTCTCACTTCCAAGTGAGCCAGACTAGTGAGTAATCGGTCTAAAGTAGAATCCTCTAGAAAAATCCTACATCTTGTTGGTTTATTAATCACAGTTGTGAAGCAGTAGCCCCACAGAAAACCATATATCTTCTCGTTTAGTCAGTCGGGTTTTTGAGTTAAAGGTTCTGGATAAGATATCGCAAGTTAACCCTTTACAACGGTATAAACGAACGGGGAAATGTCAGAAAGTACGTTGTTTAGACCAGAAATAAAAGTTGAAACATTGGGTTCCCTTTAATAACTTCATCAGTACAGAAAGAAGATATGATGCCATATGGTAACATTTCGTTTACTCTCATCAGTCGTAAACGTAAAACAGACAAGTTACATATGACAGGTAAACAGAGATTAACAGGCACGTGATGTGACTGTATGCGTGTCCATACCCTGTCTATTTGTCTGTCATATACGGCTTGCATGTTTTATGTTTGTGATTGATGAGAGTAAACAAAATGTTAACATATCGCAACATATGTCTTCTTTCTGCAATGATGAGGAGTAAGACGTTTTGTATCCCCAAAGAGCGCAAGTACCCCGGTTTAGACACAACAGTCGGGAAGGCCAACGAAGCAGTCATGCAAATTGGTGACAAACACAGAGTTGCGCAGCTGCAAGCGTGCTGGAGTGAGGTAGCACGATTGCACAAATATACAACAAAAGTTATCTTGATCGCTACAGCAGAGCTACCTTTCAGCCTCAAAAGGTAACAGTACAGAAGAGCATTATGATGACTTAACAGTCGACTGCGCCCGGTGGCACGGTGCAAGGATATCGACGGTGCATGTGGTGAGTTCAAATAAGTCTATACAGAAAAAGTAGACATCTGCCTTTCAAACTGCACTATCTAGCACCTTAGCTCGATCTCACAGGATAAAACTACAGAATCACAGGCAGCATAAAAAATCGCCAATTATACTACACTACTTGGGCCCATTAAGCAATTGAGAAAGAGATCTTGAGTACCGTTTCTCAGGTCGACCAATGAGAGAAACAAACCGTCAGAAAGGTCCGCAAAACTTCCGTTGATCAAACAGTGACGCAGTTAAACTTCCACACAGACTTCAAGTTTTCATACTGCTTCATCCCCTAATTATTCTAGTCCCTTTGACACGTCAATCAATGATAGAGCATTAAAAGGATAGCACTGAAGTCACAACTAATCAGAGTTGGCACAAACTTCCTCAGAATTAGTTGACAAACCAGGTTCGAGTTTAGAATGACGCAAAACGATGTGAACAGTTTCATATGTACGTAAGATACACTGATAATCCTGGTATCAAGGTAAATTCGCTATCGAATAATCAAATGGTATCTAGTCATCGACTGACACAAAAATAAATGTAAAATAAAGTGAAAAAATAATCAAACAAACAAAACCACCGTGAACACGCCGGATGGTGAGTGACAAAAAGTTTCAGCGTTGAGTCTAGAAGGCTTGCTAGATGCAAACAGAAATCGAGGACGGGGTAATTCAGACCTCCAGTTCTAACTGGCAAAAATAAACGAGCGGGAAAGCGAGATTATGTGACAGAGGGTCGATGAACTTAGCAATTTTGAGGGGCGATTGGGCTTGAAAAATATAACTTCAAATAAAATGCAGTAATTCCAGGGAAGATTGCGAATTAGGGGCTACTACCTTGACCAAAGTGACACATAAAAATGTGACCCAGGTGGACGGTTAAAAATGATATTGAGCGTCAACCACTACAGACGGGTCCATAAGACCGTTGCAGTATGTGCACGATCGATGAACAAGTAGAATGTTAATTTGAAACGTTGAGTTTCTTTAATCCAGTTCATCAAGAAGGAAAAACGACATACATTGCGAGATGCAAGCATTTCGTTTATTCTCATCAGTTGACTATATAAAACACTCGGTCATATAGGGTAAGTGCGTATCGGCAAAACAATGAAATGAACGAACATTACATGGGAGCAATCAAAGTTCACTGTCACGGTAACGAAACGGTGCAAAAAAGTGACCAGTAAAAATTTCGTTTTGCGTATGACATACATATGGAGCAGAAACTAGCAGCCACTGAGTAGCAATCGACTTACAGAACGAGTCCCGCAGACACTGGACACGTTTACCACCGTGCCTTTGGTGGCTGTCAAAGCGGGTACAGCCAGATGCGTCAGCAGGACTGCTGAATATAGATTGACTTTCATGGTTTGCTCGAAGTGCTGCATAGACACAGTCTCAATGTTGTCTTGAGGCATGAAGCCAGCATTGTTCACCTAGAACAAAACGGAACGAAACGAAATCATTGCACCCGCAGTGTCACCAAACCGAGCAGTTTGTCATAGCCGCGATCAACTCTACGAATTCAACAAACATAGAGTTAGAGTCACATTTTTTATACAGGAGCTGGCGATATATACATGTGTAACCAACTTGTCAAAAGAGACGCCGAAGCGTTCGCAACAGGTTACTGATCGCGAAGGATGTTTAAACGAGTAGGTGGAGAGTAGTGTTCATTTCTAATGCCTATTACAATTATCGGAACAACTATAAATTTAGACAAAACTCAAAAGGACATGTGAGTGTTGATCGAACAGGATGAGATGAGGGGCGTAACGCATTCTTTACAAACACCGCGTTTGTTCGCAGTGTCTCCCTAGGACTGTGCAGGTGACTGTGTAGGTGCTTTTGACGGGGGGTTTAGAATCGATACATTCATTTCACCCTACTCACAGCCAACTAGTCTGGCTGTGGTTTCAGCGGTGTGTCGTGCTCGTCCACCCATCCCACTCGGTTAGGAGACACATTCGTTGGTTAAGCCGTTTGGTCGGGACCGGATTTTATGGCCCGGAGCACAGATCCGGAATATGTGGCAGTTGTGGTCCTCACAACTTCGCCATCCGACGCTGCACCGATCACAAGCCTTCCGCGTTTCATTGGAAAAGTCAGAGCCCGGGACATTGCGTGCGCAACACGTTCGAACCGCTTAAGCAGACGGGGTTAACACATGACCTGGAATTCGGACACACAAGTGACGCTGGCCGCCGTAGTGCAGCACAGACAATCGATCAATGGAACAACGACTGCCGGATCGCTTTAGACACCTAAATTGTGCGCAGGCTCACGTCGCGCATACGAAGTGGTCGAGTCTACCAGAACGGAAAACAAGACTTCGCCCTTCCTGATAATGCAGCAACAGGCAGAGCTGGAATCTTGTTTCAAACCGCAAGAATCTTGAATTACAATGACGTAATAAGATTCTGAGGCTGTAGCAATCAGTCGACTGAAGCTGGCCCTATGTATTCAGAAACAATTGTTCGTGAACTTGACACTGTCCTGGACTTAGTGACCTTTCTTAACACATCAATCAACTATCCATCCTACCCATCCCTAACTGTTCGATATAAAAAGCCGTTTCATGTTATCGTAAATCTGGTACTGATGAGTCAATACGAAATGCTTGCATCTACCAGTTTTCACGCTGTAACGGCGTTGTTCAAACTTCTGAAGGGAATAAACTGTTTCAAATTTTTAAAGCGACGAATTCCCGTGAAAACTTGCAAACTGTTGCGCCATGTGGCAACCTTGAGACGCAAGATGGCTCATGAACTTGTTAAGATATCGTTTCTCACCGAACGCATACGTGACGGTCGATAACCCACCAATTCCTGCGGCTGAAGGTGACGAACAATAACCTCAAACGTATTGTGACTGCACATAACGAAACTGTACAAATGCGACTGGTGGACTTCATTCATCATCATCATCATCATAACATCCTCCGAATATGACCTTCATTCTGACAGATGCGGCAAACTGAATTCAGATGTAGACATCCAGTCGATTTTGACCAACAGAGCTCCTTATGAACTTTGAAATGTTACATCCGGTTGACATCAATGTGTAGTGTAGACACTGCACACAGAAAAACTAGCAAGTCGTACAATATCACGTTTTCTTTTACGTTACCAATCTTTGGTAATCAATAGTTCGCGCGCTTTTTCAGAAACGTCAACAAGTTCTTGCATAAGCATTGCTTGTTCGTCAGGATTTTACAGAATGCTTGTAAACACAGTCTGTAACAACTGAGTGAAGTTGGCGGAGTCATCATCGCGTTGCCGCCTAGCATACAATTTGTAGCTTGTATGCATATGTTATCGCTGTGTTGTGTAGTGATTTCAGTACGGATGATAGATACTATAGCCTACGTAACTGAGTTGTCAACGTTCTGTTGTGTTTCCTGACCGAGGAATTGAAGGAGTGATTTAATTTTTAAAGTCACCTATGCTTCAACATTATAACAGCCATGAGCCTGACCAAAAGGTACTGTGGCTCGGGCCGCCGCTCACCTCAAAAGTAACGTGGATGATCCTAGAAGAAAACATTACTAAGAAGGTTGAAAATCAATAAAGGAAGACTAAGCGAATGAACTGGAAATGATACGGATACATGTACGCCATTGACTGCTACACACTGCCATCG